>JAZHYW010016713.1:0-28345 GCA_037355805.1 Ixodes ricinus
CATTCAATCGACGAAAAGAGAAAACGAATACCACAAGGCGCCACGACGCAAGTGGTGACGGCCTGGACTTCTGCCCCTAGGAACTCGGCGAACCAAAAGGACATATCCCGTGGATGTCTTCAAGGCCTCGGCTAGACGCAAACATTCTAAGCCGGGCCGCAAAAGGCCGTATCACGCACTCAGTCCGGTCGCCCCCCCCCCCCCCCCCCCACCAACACTGGTCTCTTTAGGTGCAACGATGTTCAGAGGTCAGGCTCTACGACAAGGTGGTAGAAGCTGTTGCCGTTGCCTTCGACGGTCTGCAAGCCTCTCGCACGTTGAAAGTCGCAAGTCGTACAGGCCTCTTCGATAGAAGTGACCATGAGCTCGAAGGGACCAGTCCAAGCAGGCGCGGCGCTCGCCCTTGCAGATCGCCGTCACGAGGGGGCAGTACGCTCGCACAGTGGCCTACCGAACCAGTCTGTCGCGGCCCATTGTCGACGAAGACTCGCGGCTGGTTGTCCACGCCCTTCAAGCCCTCCACCCCCTTTCATTTCTTCTCGTGCTGTCGCTGCCGTCCCTCCTGGAGGCCTTTGAGGAAGTGCCTTCACGCGTGGCTCTTAGCAGAGCCCGGCTGGGTGTCCACCTCTTGCCCGGCGGGGCTTCTACATGCAGGAGCTTGAGCCGCGCCCTCCCTGGTACTCGGTCAGGCGGTGTGGCCGACTGGATCTCTAGCCGTCTGGGCGGAAGGGGCAGAGCGCCGCAGCCGACTGGGCTCATCTGCCTGCGGAGGTGCAGGAGCCGCGGTCGACCGCAGCTGCGGCGACGGGGCAGTTCCAACCTCTAAGGACGATGTCGGTCGAGTCGTCCACCTCCTTCGGCTGGGATCAGCTGGGGCTCCGGCGGCGTGCAGCCAAGCTTCATCCGGGCCTCTTCTTCATTCATGAGGTCGTCGTACGCCGCCTCAACTTCGGCGGCACGGGGCGCAGAAGTGAACGCAGTTGGACCGCTCGTGCCCGAAGGCAGGCACTCGGTTCCGCATGTGGCCCGTCATGCGGGATGTCGGATTGGCCGGTCATGCGTGATGTCGGATTGGCCGGTCATGCGGCAAGTCGGATGTGGCCCGTCATATGGCACGCCGGATGTGGCCCGGCATACGCGGCACCGGAGGGGCGCAGGGGAGGTCCGCTCAGACACGACGACGATCACCATGCCACCGCAAGTCCACCAAGTCCCTCACGGAGAATGAGGCGCAAGACATGGGTGGCTGATTCGACGCCGTCAACCCCGGCACCTTCCAGCGATCGTGCGCCACTTCCTTCACCTCTCCGTAGTCTGCGCAAGCCCGGTGGATGGCATCGTTCGTGCACTGAACGACACACAGCGCAAACTCACCCGCAGCTCCTGCCTGAACGGGTCCACGATGAGGCCCTTGCGGCCTTTGGACTACGAGTTTCCCGAACTCGAGAAGCTTCTGCTTAGCCACATCAGTTCTCAGAGTCGAGCATTCAGACACGGCACATCGAACGCCCCAAGTGTCCACCTCTCCGAGGACACCAGCTTAGCCGAGTGTCTGCGGAAGTCCTCGCCGATACGGACGAGAGGCCATGTCGCTGCAGGCAAGGCGGCGCGCTTCATCGATTCAACCTAAAAGCAGCTGGGGTAGAGCAATGCGGTAGCCGTCAAGGCCAGGATTGGGAAGACATTTGCTTTAGTTCCCCTAGGAGCCCCCAGATGGCGCGATGAGCGGACTTCTAGCAAAGAAGCGGGGAGCGGGGTCGCCGTCGGACGCGCTGGGCCGATGAGCGCTACGCGGCTAAGCACCCCTCGTCTTCCCGTTCCTTCTCCCTTCTCCGCTCGAAGTGAGAAAGAAGTTTGCTGGTGGCGGTGGGCGGTGGTCAACTGGGTCGGCTGGTCTAGAGTGCCTTGCACATGAAGGCTCCCTAGGCTGGTCGTGCGGTCCAGTTGTCGGGCGCAGGAGCACATGGCCTCAAAAACGAGATGTTCTAAGCAACCAGTCGCTTACTGTTTGTGGCAAAGATTCTTTTTTTTTTTTAGTGATGCTGAGAAAGAATATTAGTTTTATTTTATATAGATCCGTCAGCTTTGACAAACTTATATTTTCCTCATTTAAAGGCAAATAATACGTGCCTAACAACACAAAGCTTCAAACAAATCATAACAACATTGCCTTTGGAGTGTATCGGTAGACCTGGAGATCAAGAGGTTCTATCGTTGTTTCCTAATATATGTGTATGTGCTTACGCGTGTAACCTGGATTTGCAGCTAAAACACAAGACCTTCTCACTCAGATTTTCAGGGGCCGCACTTGAAATATTCGACTCCGGGAGCTTTGCAAACTAAGCAGGTGTTTTGTATAGAGAACACTAGTAACGTCGGTGCTATTATACTACATAAAGAGGCCAATGAATAACGTTCGTGTTAGAGGGGTACTAAAGATTCTATTAAATGTGGATTCATCGGATAGCTTAGTAATCGCTTAACGCTGTTTTATTGATGTTCAGGTTAGAAAATTTATAAACGTTACAATTTCAAAGCAGATTTCTAGGCCTTCGCTGTGAATATTATATGAGCTTATCCGATTCACGTCTCAACATTAAAAGAACCAGCTTTGCCCCCTTATTACGCGCTACAAATTGTGATGTCCTGATGATAACGACGTAGTTTCCATGAGCACAAAATTTTAGTATTTGTTCTATTCACATTTAATTCTTCTGGATGCAAGTAAACAATCAAAACTCGTAATTGGCTTCTAAAATGCAAAACATAAAAAAAAACTTTACACCTTGTACGATTGCGACCGCTGAAGTTGAAGAAAACTTTCTGATACGCCATCAGTTATGCAAAACTAAGACGCGAGTTAGCCTAATGGTTTTTCTTTCAGGGTGAAAAGCAGTTTGCTGTAAATAAAAGAAAGAAAAACAAGACACAACGCTTTTCGGCGACTTTTAGGGTTACATTGTCCTCAACCGACTTTCCTACGGGACAGAAACAAAGCGAACCCCCTCCTTATGCTTGCAAACAGCTAATATGCCTAGTGAAGCGTATGATATAAGATAACGGCCAGTCCGACTAAAGAGCTAACAACAATCCTGTATTGTGACGACTGAACGTAATATATGAATATGACATTGAAAATAAACATTATGTACCTTGGGGTGGCGTTGGAACAGAGGGAGAGGGAATGGGTTCGATAGCCCGCCCCTCTCCTCCTATAAATATTGTAAAAATTTCAAGTAGACAGTGCGATGAGGGGTCAGAAAAACGCTCTCGTGCCGCCCGACACGCACACACACATTGTCACCACCGTCAATGGCCGTTGCCACAGTCACCCCTGATGAAGAGGCCAAGTATAGGCCTCGAAGCCGGGTAATTAAGACTTGGTAGGGCCCCCCCTCCCCCACACACACACCTCCTTCTCCCTCCCCTTTAAATATTATCGAGACAACTATGTGAATATATAGGCCCAGGAAGTTTTTGACGTATTCGACATCAAATGTTGAGCTACCAAGTATCTAACCACGCCTTGTGTCAACGACACAAGAGAGTTTATAAACTCGCCGGTGTCGTTCGACGTTTTCGGTCCACGATCCATGTCAACGTGTTTGATCCACGACATGAACTTCGAAAATAGCACCACCAATGTTTTAAAGAGACTTACTAGTTCGTCAGGAGAGGAGTTTGAAATAATATCGCATGTAAGGTCATAAAACTCATAATACTTAGTTTTGGGGCAAAAGAAGAGAGCTTTCGGTATGTTGTCACTTATTTTTATATTATTTGAACTAGCCCAAGTTTATAAGATTTTTATGGTGCCATTAGCTATGCGCACAACTTCATTGCCGATACTAGCCGAAAAATGAAACGTAGCCTAGTGGTATCATTATCACAGGACTTCATACTTTAGGAGCTTCTGTACGCGGATGGCCCTTCTACGCAAATATTCATGTATTCAAAGTAGCAGGGAGGGAAACGAAGGAGGGGGTTAAACGACCAAGGATATTGTAACAGAGCCATCCGACGCCAAATTTCTGTTCACAAGGACATCGGGCTTACTGGATGGCGACCCGGCCTCGACACTTGAGAAGCGGCCCCGTCGCCCGAGGAGGGGCTCTTCAGTAACAATTCAAGCCGTGCGCACGCCCTCCCCCTCTCTTCGGAAATGCCACTGGAGGAGAAATTCGCTTCGTCGGTTCCCTTCGCAGCCTTGGCCCGACGGACGGTGTACGCTGAGCGGATTATTTCCCCGATACCCTATTCACTCCGTAGGCTGACAGTGGGGTGGAAGATACGCGCTCGTTAAACCACTCATACCGTCATCGCTCTGCCACGTGATCATGTTCTCGTCCATACTCACGCACAGAGAGGGGAGTCAGGTGACGAATAGAAATGCTGGTGATTAATTCTGCGAGCCCGTCGCTCCCACCGTACTGTCAGCATAAGGGTCAACTGAATAGAACCCAGGTAGTACGTCGATTGTTAAGCTTTAGGGCTTGCGTTGACATATTCTTCTGCTTTATTGTGCTTACTCCCTATTGTGAATTATCTATTATTAGCTGTACAATACGTGTGTCCACAATCGGGGCAAGTTGACTACAACCGAGGGAGAAAAGGAAACAAAAAATAACTAACGAAGCAGCCAGTCTGCTTTCTACTTTACAAGCAGTTTGGAGCGGATGCGCATTTTTTTCTGCACCCTTCCCATATGTTCTGAACTGCTGTAGTAAAAAAAATAAAACTATCGATTGGTAGCTGTTCTGAGACTCTTTCGCCGTAGGACGTGTATTTAGTCATTTCGGTGCATATAGATCTGATGTGAACTTCTTGGAGCGGAGTTTAGGCGCACAAACTATTATTTTACAATGAATGCGCCAAGTACATTTTAGTTCATTCATGTTTATCTTCAACCCACCGATTTTTATAACGATGTAACAATATTACATTGTTTTATTCAGCGTTTTCAAAGTAAACGCCCGGAAATACATAATTTATTTAAAAAATAAAGAAATAACGATAACAAAAAATACAAGATATGAGGACCTTATAAGTTGCAAGGATACCGAGGCTGTGAGCGACGCTCAGAAGACTGCTTGGCAAAGGGTCGCCCGCGGTTCGAACCCTCCACGTTGCGTTCAGGAGAACGACACTGAGCATGAACGTCACTGAGGCGATCGGAACAAAAAGAAACTCAAGCTAAACACAAGACGTGGCATAGATGATGGCACACTAAATATTAAATTAGTAGGCATTTATTTTAGGTAACAAAATGAAAAAAAAATTAATGTGCGCATTCTTTACCGCTTATATTGAAAGTACATTTCCTGTTCGGTTTACAAGTTCATACGCAAAGTAAATAAACTCTTCCACGTGGTATCATTTAGGTCTTCGCGTGAAAATAATTGTTACGACTTGTGAGGGCTAATGACGGGCTGAACGGCCATTTTGCTTCGGCGGCGGTGATCCGTGCACTGCACATCATGTATGCGACATTAGAAGTAGAGATTCTGTGAACTTTTTGCGAACCTGAGGTTCGAAGACAGAACCGAGGAGTTCGAAAGGATCGCAAAGGCTCGAACCTACATAGGTGAACTGGGTTCGAACTTTTGAATTTTTGGCGCTGAGATATTCGATTGTTTTCGACCTTCCAATTTTTCGCGCTATAAAGTTCGACATTTTCAAACCTACTACGCTAAGAAATCCGTCAATTTTCGAACTTTCGACCCTGCTGCATTCAAAAGTTCAACGAACTTCGACCTTTTCAACAAAAGTTCGAGAAAGTTCGAATCCAGTCCACCCCTATAGGTTCGAGGCAAAAAATATCAATAACGCGAGATTTCAATGTGCGAAGTGGAGTTGAAATTGCACTCAGAGTCTTACCGTTAACTGATCGTGCTACTGACGAAACGCTTGTAAAGCGCCGAATGATCGCTTTGGGGTGGCCTCGTACCCCACACCTTTTTCTTTCGACTTCCGCGCAGAGCCTCTCTTGCGCACAACTCCGTAGGTTGCCCCAAGGTAACCTGTAGGCCAACGGATCGCTGATCTGCAGGCACGAAATTCAACCGGGGCGCTTCGCTGGGAGCGTCCTTCGTAGCATTAGTTGTTTTTGAACGCGAGTCCCTCGATTCCCTCGCGTCAAGGAAAGACGCGCGCGGAGAGCGACACCGATGCGCTGCAGCGAACGCTGAACCGGCGCTTACTTCATTATCATTAGTAACAGGCTACATTTTAGAGCGTCCAATGTCTCCATTCGTCGAAGAAGAAAAGTTTCAGGGAGCGGCAATATGGTTTGGTCGAGAAGAACCAGTCGTGACCTGATCAGTATTATTAGCCCGGGGGATCCCTAATTGAGTCTGGTTGCATTCTCCTCAACCCTGACTAGTGTCGGGTGCTGTGCCTGTGTTCAGTGTTTACTCCGTCCCATGGGTCATCCTGCCGAAAATAAACGCCCAGAGCAACTGAAAATTTTTGAGAAGCCTGGATGCCTTTATGTGATTGCGCTGTCCCGCATTTAGTTGTCTTATGCCAGCATTGCATTTAGGCGACGTTTGAACGGATAGCTATTAGTTCGCAAATAAGTATAGGAAGTACGTTCACCTGACCGCCACGGTTTTTTTCGATGAACCGTTCAACCAGTTTAATGCTTGTTTCGTAAGTTTTTACAAATAACGAGCAATACACATAATACCGTCAGTACCACAGCACTGAGAAGGAATGAGTATTATATAACACAACGTGGGATGGTGGCGGGGGGGGGGGGGGGGGGAGGGGGGGGAGGGCGTGAGTGAGCTGGTGTAGGCTTATAATAACCTGGGCAACGTTTTTAGTAAAATTTGGAGCACATTTCGCTAACTTTTCAGATGAAATCATGAAAACGTAGTTCGAGCAGAATTCGATTTTCATCCGTGAAATTCAGACTTGGAACTTGAAATCGAACCTTTCAAGCTTTTCGAGCCTGTACCTAGAAAAAATTCGAAATATTAAATTTTTTTTCGAACTTCAGTATCCAATAAATTGAAATCTGTATGTGTAACAAAATTTGATATCTTCGAACTCGAACTTTAAAGAACCTTGACATTTTGGAATTATTTGAATTCGAGCCTAAGAGGGGTTATAAAGTTGCGAACTCTTCAACTTCGAACCTTATCAAGGTTCGCACATTTTGAACCTTTCGAACTCGACCTTCGGGAGGTTCGTGGCGTCCCTAAAAACAATATAAAGAACTGACATGAGCGACAACTGCACAGTTACGCCAATCAACTACCCATGCAAAAAAACAACAAAAAAACTGATTTGCGTTAGCGGATTTGTTGCGGAGCTTGACGAATTCACACCACTATAACAAAGCCAATTACCGACGTTATTAAGATTCGGATGATTTATTAGACATGTGTCCCCAATAATCAAAGAAAACTATTTGGTGAATTCGGATGTGGCTTTTCCTACATGCCTGTTTTTATTTTGATATAAGTTAATGCGCCCGTGTGTCTGATAGACGATATAACTCTCCGAGACAAGGTGGCAAGCCACGCGGACGCAAATTAAGGACATCCGCGAAAACACTAAAAACCAAGCGGCGCGGAAATTTAGGCTCCAAGGAGGTTTATTGTCAGGCATAATTTTTGACGTACCGCTCATAACACTTTTTCATGAACCAGATATTTCAATACTGCTTTTTACATGTGCATCGCTTCAGTTTGAACTTTTCGGTGTATGAATATTTCAATGCGTGATTGTTTTTGTGCTGGAAAGTTTCAAGGAACCGAGCTTTTGTCAGGAAGTGGAGGCTAATGCGTGAGGACATATCAGACTCGAACATTTTTGTGGAAGCACTCCAGCATGTACACGCGTGAGGTTAAGAGCTAAAATATATGACAAGTCAGAGAACTCCTTGCGAGTGTAACTGACGTACGCCAAGCACTTGCTGGTTCGAAGCGACCGGTTGCTGACAGGTTGTCCGTGCATTATTCTCGCGGCTAGGCATTTACGTAAACCTGACAAAATTGGTGTCGAAGATGACTCAGTCATAATTGCGCGATGCACACGCGTTTGAAATTAAAGCGCTCTTTAGAGCCTGATCCGAAATTCCGAAGTTCAATTTCTTTTTTCATGCTCTAAGCCAGTGGTTCCCAAATGGGGGTCCGCGGACCCTAGGGGGTCCGCGAAGCCACTTCTGGAAACCGCAAAACCCTCAACAAAAAAAATTTTTTTTTTTTAGTGCACGTTTTTTGTAGTTTAGTCTTACCGTGACTAATTTGCAACCTGCTTCCGGAACTACGACAGCAATCCGCACGAGATCATCTCGGTCACCTCCTTTCCCTCTTCCCCACACCTTCCCGAATTACGTGTCTCGGGTGCCCGCGGCGGGATTATCATATCGCATATCCTGACCAAAATGAAGTGATGTGGCACCTTTGTTTTATGTTTTTCTGCTACGTAGCAATAAAAGGCACCTGTTCCATGCTCCAGATCTGTTAACTTATTTGCGTTCACCCCCCCCCCCCCCCCGCTGGAAGGGGTCCCCCATCACTGCCAGCGGTCCGCAAGGGGTCCCCGACACATCCATGGCTGGGAACCACTGCTCTAAGCTATCTTTTACTGCGGCAGATACCCAGATTGAAAAGTTACGACCGGTTATATGAAAACAATATATTGGGGCACATGGTAGTCGCGTGAACCTATTCGAAATTTGCCTTTCGTTGTTTTGTTTATGTTATAACACGGGAACACTGCCGGTCGTTGCTTAGGACTAGCATGTAATCGAACTTGTCTCATGCGCAAAATGTAATAGTTAATTTCGAGTTACTCCTCATTTGATACGTCATGGAGCTGCGAGCTCAGTTTTACCGGTAATTCGTCCAAGCGCGTCCCGCCTGACGACTAGGAAGTTTCTCCTGGGTTCGCGCCATCGTAGAGCCGTCCAGGCGCCTATTCGCTCAATCAAGCGCGTGGACGTAATCAATAGAAGCTCTGCGTCTGACGCCATCGTTAGTGGATCCCCACCAAATAACGTTGATTCCAACCCGCCACAAGCGGCAAGCACGCTCAACGAGAGTGACCGCAAAGCGGCGGACGCGTCGGTCTTTACGTCACCGCGTGATAGCGTCGCGTTCCTTGAAAGACGCTGCAAGACGTGCTAAAGACCATTCTGACGCAAGTAGGTGGGGCTGCATGGTCCACCAGCAATGACCCATGGAAGGGGTCGTAAGCCTTGTATTCTAGGTGGTGCACACGTTTTGCTCAGTTACCCAGGTAGCAAGGAGCATGCTGCGAGTGTATACTCTATCTCAGGAGTTGTGTGCAGCAAAGGCATTGGCGCGGGCACGTGGCTTTCAGATGTGCTTTTTTTTTCGCGAGTGCTCGTGAAAGGAAAGCAAATATGAAAGTCAGGCCCTCGTGCCTGTGCAATATAGTTACACGCGCTGCACGTGCTGGCGTCCTCAACGATAGCGTGTTCCTGCGTTTCCTGATCACAGAGCATGGCCCGTGTCTCATTGTGCTTCGGCAATTCTTTTCAACCATGAATTAGTGAAGATTGACTCTGAGTGTGCGGTCGTATGGCTATGCACAACCACAAAAGCAGCACTGCATTAAAGATGTAGCGAGATTTCTTTTGTAAAAATTTAAATAAAAGCGCATGACCGAACGCCAGAATTTGACGGTTCCAGTCATAAACCAGAGTGGCGAAATAAAGCGTCTAGTCAGTGGCGTCACTAGGGTCAGCGGCACCCGGGGAGGAGGCCCGCGGCGACACCCCCCCCCCCCCCGGCTCGTCGCCCACCTCCATTCCCCCCCCCCCCACTCCCGCTCGTCGCCCGCCGCGACCCCCCCCCCCCTTCCTTCCTGGCCCGTCACGACACCCCCGGAGCGCTGCACCCGGGGCGGTCCGCACCCCCCCCCCCCCCGCACCCCCCTTGTGACGCCACTGCGTCTAGTAAAACGTAAAATTAGAGTAGTGGTTGCCAGCGTAATCTACGTAAAGCAATATCAATTTTAATGCTTATTAATGTACGAAACCGGCCCGAAGCGGTCCCGAACTTGTTCGAACAACCACGCGATGTGGCTTTCGGGATCTCGACAATCTAAAAAGTTTACGAAGAGTACGACTACGGCGCATCTTCGCATTTTACTCTGAAAGGGTATTGTGAGGGGCGTCACACTGTATCCTTTAGGGTAGTGCCCAGATGCGCACTAACAGATTTGATGACATGTTTGGAGCTCGGAGAGAAAAAGAAAAACGGCAATTGTTTATTTGCGTTGAAAGCCTCGCGCATTGCGCACCTCGGCTCCTGTGTCGTTGTATATCCAGCGTCGGCGCAATGGATTGAACTCAATTTAAACTGACCGCATAAATCGGTTTCTTAAATTATCGCGCTGGGATTTATTACAGAGGTGCCTGAAGTTGGTGGAAGCTTTCGCTAAAATCGTGGAAAGATTGTCTAACCCGAGTAAGTCAAGAAAAATCAAAAACTATGTTTCCATTATACTTTCCAGGTATACTAAAAAAATGTTTTATTGTGGCACTTATTTGGGCAAAATGAAGTGAAGAATAGGTAAGTCAATTATTTTTTTTTAACTTCACAAATGTTTTAATCGTAGTAAACGCCAGAATAGCCCACAACGATGTTCTTATGATTTTGGGATAGAAGGCTTAGCGATAAATTTTCCATAGACAAACCCAGTTTCTATTTTCTTTTCTTTGACTCCAATGGTTTTATGCGTTCATGCTCTCAATTATTGAATACACCAGCCTCAAGCACCTCTCTAGTAAATCCCAGCGCGATAAGTTAAGAAACCAATTTATGCAGTCAGTTTGAAGTGCGGTCAATCCATTTCGCCCACGTTGTATGTGTCTCAGATTTGCTTTTTTTTATTATTTTAGTAGTCTCACACGCGGCTTGGAATGTGTCCAACGTGCATTATTTGAGTACACACCCTGCTGCCTAACAATCCGTTTTTTTCCCCTTGTGCCCTTGTGTTTAGGATTAGTTTTGTTTGAAACCAGGTGGCTCAGCTCAGAAAAGCTCAAAGCCTGACCTTGACGGAGGCCGGAGGCGAACCTGACTTGCCCCAGAAACAGAGAGGGACTGATGTAGTCTCTGCGACCTTCTAACCCCCCCCCCCCACATACACACAAACATGCACACACACACACTTCCCTCAACCCCTCCATTCTTTCTGGAATGGACTTGCGCTCGGCGTCCGGCATCCGCGTGCGTGCGTATCTGCATGTGCGTTTGTGATTGTGAGCGTGTGTTCCCGGCGCGTGCTTCAGAGCATGCATCGAAGGGGCAGCGCGAGCTCCCGCTACAAATCGCGTGGCCTGAAAACACGATCTACTTTAAGCGTTTGACCACATTTACGACATTAAAAGTGTAGAAACATAGTAAAAAAAAAAATCTCAAAGGCAGAGTAGTAACATATTGGTAATATGTACAGCCATCAAAACCAAAAAATGTATTGGGTTGAATCCCTGCCATTACACATGACGAGGTCACGGGGGGTGGGGGGGGAGGGGGAGAGGCTGCGGAGGGGGGACGAATTTAACGGACGATGTGGGTTATGGTGACAAGATTAATTTTGTTCTGTTTTGGTTATTTGTCTTCCCATGATTCCGCTCAGACGTGTGTATATGTCCGTCCGCGCGCTCATGTCTGTGAATATGCATGTGAGTGTTTGTGTTTGTGCCTGCGTGTGTATGCGCGTGTGCGTTTCTGTGTGTGCGTATATTTGTCTGCGAAGATATAGCGATAATAAAGCCATTCGTGATTTTGCATCGCCATCTTTGAGCCTGCTGAACGTGTGTTAACTTTAGCGTTCTCCCGCGCTTCCCACGCGTCCTCAAATTGCCTGATCTAGGTATTTTCAATGACGCTCACAAAGTTTCTAATAGAAACCAAACGTTTAAAGTGTCGGTGCAACAATTTTTGTACTTTGTGTGAATACCGCTTAGAAGAAATCCTTGACGTTTATGATCAATGAAACATGCGCTGGTTTTTCTCCCTCGCAATAGAAGTCCCAGAAAAAGACTAAAGAAAAACGAGCAGCGTTCACCCCCTCAACTCGCAGCCAGAACAAGCGGCCACGTGATCTGGAGCCGATTATCATTGCCGCCAATGTTGGCCATAGCCACGCGCTGGTGTCGGCAGAGAACAAGACAGGTGTTGAGTTCCAGACATTGCTATGGTTCAGCTATTGTCGTCATTGCAGCGATTGGACATGGGCCACAACCCGAATGCTTGTCGAGCTGTCGACTATAAAGCGCCCAAATCGAGTGCTGACGCGGTGATCAGGTTCAATCTATGAGCCGCATTCAACTACCGTCACTGGAGATACTGCGATCCGCCAGCTACGTCGTCATTTTTTGCGAAGGAGAGATTGAAAGAAAGAACACCACAACAAAGAGGTTTCTTAGTCAATGGCGTTGCGTGCGAGTATAAATGTGCCCCGCTAGCGCCAGTAAGCTCATCTAAAGTGAAAAATATTTCAATTGAATACCCGCTCTACCACCCCTTTAATCTCACTTATTAAAGAGTAATTTCGAAAACAAATAGTTTGCTAATTAGTATGTTTCTTTTTTTTTGTGTATGCAATTTTTGATGTCCGCTGTGGCTTGTAGTTAGTTCCCGAAAAGAGTTTATTATTTTCTTAACTACCCATGTTTGAGGGCTTCCTAAACTATTTGCAGAAACATTCGGTATAAGAGGCTAAGATTTAAGTTAAATAGTGAGTAGAGCCGGAGTGTGCATTTTTTTCTAATTTGTTTTTATCACGATAAGTAATATTCAGATCTTAGCAGAGCGTTACCGCGGGCTGTGGTTGCCACGGTACGGTTTCTGGCGCGCGCAGGAGGGCACGCTTCGTAGTCACCACGCGAGCTAACGGTAGCAATACATCGAAGGAAGGCAACGCTATTCTAAAACTCGCTTTTATTGCAATAAATTTACTAGCAAACTAACCCGATCATCGAAATCTTTTTTTTTCTCGATAAGCTACTACATTTACATGGGAGTGGTTAAGGTACGTTCAGGGCTTAGGGTCCCAGTTGAACATTGGTTCTAGAGCGCGGCACCTTTGACAAAAGTCTTGAACGCCAGGTTTTTTTTATCATATATGAGAGGTTAGAGTACGCTGAGGTTTGAACCCTAGGTGCCTGAGCGCGGCGGCGCCTTTGCCCATATTTTCGGACCACGCCGCCTTTTTCACCGTTTTTGATGGGAGAGAGTATGTTCTAATTAAAATAACTCACGAAGTAATCCGATTCCTGAAATGCTCCCTTGGATTCTAAAAATAGACCAAGTCTGCTATCATATGTGTGGGGTTAGAGCACTCTGAGGGTTGAACCCTAGGTGCCTGAGCGCGGCGCCTTTGCCCATATTTTCGGACCACGCCCCTTTTCACCGTTTTTGATGGGAGAGAGCATGCTCTAATAAAATAACTTGCGAAGTATTCCGATTCGCTGAGATGCTCGCCTGGATTCTAGAAATAGACCGAAGTCGCGCTATGTATGTGTGGCTGGTCTAGACGCACGCTGAGGTTGAACCCTAGGTGCCTGAGCGCAGCGCCTTTGCCCATATTTTCGGACCACGCCCCCTTTTTCACCGTTTTTGATGGGAGAGAGCATGCTCTAATTAAAATAACTCGCGAAGTATTCCGATTCCTGAAATGCTCCCCTGGATTCTAAAAATAGACCAAGTCTGCTATCATATGTGTGGGGTTAGAGCACTCTGAGGGTTGAACCCTAGGTGCCTGAGCGCGGCGCCTTTGCCCATATTTTCGGACCACGCCCCTTTTTCACCGTTTTTGATGGGAGAGAGTATGTTCTAATTAAAATAACTCGCGAAGTAATCCGATTCCTGAAATGCTCCCCTGGATTCTAAAAATAGACCAAGTCTGCTATCATATGTGTGGGGTTAGAGCACTCTGAGGGTTGAACCCTAGGTGCCTGAGCGCGGCGCCTTTGCCCATATTTTCGGACCACGCCCCCTTTTTCACCGTTTTTGATGGGAGAGAGCATGCTCTAATTAAAATAACTCGCGAAGTATTCCGATTCCTGAAATGCTCCCCTGGATTCTAAAAATAGACCAAGTCTGCTATCATATGTGTGGGGTTAGAGCACTCTGAGGGTTGAACCCTAGGTGCCTGAGCGCGGCGCCTTTGCCCATATTTTCGGACCACGCCCCTTTTTCACCGTTTTTGATGGGAGAGAGCATGCTCTAATTAAAATAACTCGCGAAGTATTCCGATTCCTGAAATGCTCCCCTGGATTCTAAAAATAGACCAAGTCTGCTATCATATGTGTGGGGTTAGAGCACTCTGAGGGTTGAACCCTAGGTGCCTGAGCGCGGCGCCTTTGCCCATATTTTCGGACCACGCCCCCTTTTTCACCGTTTTTGATGGGAGAGAGCATGCTCTAATTAAAATAACTCGCGAAGTATTCCGATTCCTGAAATGCTCCCCTGGATTCTAAAAATAGACCAAGTCTGCTATCATATGTGTGGGGTTAGAGCACTCTGAGGGTTGAACCCTAGGTGCCTGAGCGCGGCGCCTTTGCCCATATTTTCAGACCACGCCCCCTTTTTCACCGTTTTTGATGGGAGAGAGCATGCTCTAATTAAAATAACTCGCGAAGTATTCCGATTCCTGAAATGCTCCCCTGGATTCTAAAAATAGACCAAGTCTGCTATCATATGTGTGGGGTTAGAGCACTCTGAGGGTTGAACCCTAGGTGCCTGAGCGCGGCGCCTTTGCCCATATTTTCGGACCACGCCCCCTTTTTCACCGTTTTTGATGGGAGAGAGCATGCTCTAATTAAAATAACTCGCGAAGTATTCCGATTCCTGAAATGCTCCCCTGGATTCTAAAAATAGACCAAGTCTGCTATCATATGTGTGGGGTTAGAGCACTCTGAGGGTTGAACCCTAGGTGCCTGAGCGCGGCGCCTTTGCCCATATTTTCAGACCACGCCCCCTTTTTCACCGTTTTTGATGGGAGAGAGCATGCTCTAATTAAAATAACTCGCGAAGTATTCCGATTCCTGAAATGCTCCCCTGGATTCTAAAAATAGACCAAGTCTGCTATCATATGTGTGGGGTTAGAGCACTCTGAGGGTTGAACCCTAGGTGCCTGAGCGCGGCGCCTTTGCCCATATTTTCGGACCACGCCCCCTTTTTCACCGTTTTTGATGGGAGAGAGCATGCTCTAATTAAAATAACTCGCGAAGTATTCCGATTCCTGAAATGCTCCCCTGGATTCTAAAAATAGACCAAGTCTGCTATCATATGTGTGGGGTTAGAGCACTCTGAGGGTTGAACCCTAGGTGCCTGAGCGCGGCGCCTTTGCCCATATTTTCGGACCACGCCCCCTTTTTCACCGTTTTTGATGGGAGAGAGCATGCTCTAATTAAAATAACTCGCGAAGTATTCCGATTCCTGAAATGCTCCCCTGGATTCTAAAAATAGACCAAGTCTGCTATCATATGTGTGGGGTTAGAGCACTCTGAGGGTTGAACCCTAGGTGCCTGAGCGCGGCGCCTTTGCCCATATTTTCGGACCACGCCCCCTTTTTCACCGTTTTTGATGGGAGAGAGCATGCTCTAATTAAAATAACTCGCGAAGTATTCCGATTCCTGAAATGCTCCCCTGGATTCTAAAAATAGACCAAGTCTGCTATCATATGTGTGGGGTTAGAGCACTCTGAGGGTTGAACCCTAGGTGCCTGAGCGCGGCGCCTTTGCCCATATTTTCGGACCACGCCCCCTTTTTCACCGTTTTTGATGGGAGAGAGCATGCTCTAATTAAAATAACTCGCGAAGTATTCCGATTCCTGAAATGCTCCCCTGGATTCTAAAAATAGACCAAGTCTGCTATCATATGTGTGGGGTTAGAGCACTCTGAGGGTTGAACCCTAGGTGCCTGAGCGCGGCGCCTTTGCCCATATTTTCGGACCACGCCCCCTTTTTCACCGTTTTTGATGGGAGAGAGCATGCTCTAATTAAAATAACTCGCGAAGTATTCCGATTCCTGAAATGCTCCCCTGGATTCTAAAAATAGACCAAGTCTGCTATCATATGTGTGGGGTTAGAGCACTCTGAGGGTTGAACCCTAGGTGCCTGAGCGCGGCGCCTTTGCCCATATTTTCGGACCACGCCCCCTTTTTCACCGTTTTTGATGGGAGAGAGCATGCTCTAATTAAAATAACTCGCGAAGTATTCCGATTCCTGAAATGCTCCCCTGGATTCTAAAAATAGACCAAGTCTGCTATCATATGTGTGGGGTTAGAGCACTCTGAGGGTTGAACCCTAGGTGCCTGAGCGCGGCGCCTTTGCCCATATTTTCGGACCACGCCCCCTTTTTCACCGTTTTTGATGGGAGAGAGCATGCTCTAATTAAAATAACTCGCGAAGTATTCCGATTCCTGAAATGCTCCCCTGGATTCTAAAAATAGACCAAGTCTGCTATCATATGTGTGGGGTTAGAGCACTCTGAGGGTTGAACCCTAGGTGCCTGAGCGCGGCGCCTTTGCCCATATTTTCAGACCACGCCCCCTTTTTCACCGTTTTTGATGGGAGAGAGCATGCTCTAATTAAAATAACTCGCGAAGTATTCCGATTCCTGAAATGCTCCCCTGGATTCTAAAAATAGACCAAGTCTGCTATCATATGTGTGGGGTTAGAGCACTCTGAGGGTTGAACCCTAGGTGCCTGAGCGCGGCGCCTTTGCCCATATTTTCGGACCACGCCCCCTTTTTCACCGTTTTTGATGGGAGAGAGCATGCTCTAATTAAAATAACTCGCGAAGTATTCCGATTCCTGAAATGCTCCCCTGGATTCTAAAAATAGACCAAGTCTGCTATCATATGTGTGGGGTTAGAGCACTCTGAGGGTTGAACCCTAGGTGCCTGAGCGCGGCGCCTTTGCCCATATTTTCGGACCACGCCCCCTTTTTCACCGTTTTTGATGGGAGAGAGCATGCTCTAATTAAAATAACTCGCGAAGTATTCCGATTCCTGAAATGCTCCCCTGGATTCTAAAAATAGACCAAGTCTGCTATCATATGTGTGGGGTTAGAGCACTCTGAGGGTTGAACCCTAGGTGCCTGAGCGCGGCGCCTTTGCCCATATTTTCGGACCACGCCCCCTTTTTCACCGTTTTTGATGGGAGAGAGCATGCTCTAATTAAAATAACTCGCGAAGTATTCCGATTCCTGAAATGCTCCCCTGGATTCTAAAAATAGACCAAGTCTGCTATCATATGTGTGGGGTTAGAGCACTCTGAGGGTTGAACCCTAGGTGCCTGAGCGCGGCGCCTTTGCCCATATTTTCGGACCACGCCCCCTTTTTCACCGTTTTTGATGGGAGAGAGCATGCTCTAATTAAAATAACTCGCGAAGTATTCCGATTCCTGAAATGCTCCCCTGGATTCTAAAAGTAGACCAAGTCTGCTATCATATGTGTGGGGTTAGAGCACTCTGAGGGTTGAACCCTAGGTGCCTGAGCGCGGCGCCTTTGCCCATATTTTCGGACCACGCCCCTTTTTCACCGTTTTTGATGGGAGAGAGCATGCTCTAATTAAAATAACTCGCGAAGTATTCCGATTCCTGAAATGCTCCCTGGATCCTAAAAGTAGACCAAGTCTGCTATCATATGTGTGGGGTTAGAGCACTCTGAGGGTTGAACCCTAGGTGCCTGAGCGCGGCGCCTTTGCCCATATTTTCGGACCACGCCCCCTTTTTCACCGTTTTTGATGGGAGAGAGCATGCTCTAATTAAAATAACTCGCGAAGTATTCCGATTCCTGAAATGCTCCCCTGGATTCTAAAAATAGACCAAGTCTGCTATCATATGTGTGGGGTTAGAGCACTCTGAGGGTTGAACCCTAGGTGCCTGAGCGCGGCGCCTTTGCCCATATTTTCGGACCACGCCCCCTTTTTCACCGTTTTTGATGGGAGAGAGCATGCTCTAATTAAAATAACTCGCGAAGTATTCCGATTCCTGAAATGCTCCCCTGGATTCTAAAAGTAGACCAAGTCTGCTATCATATGTGTGGGGTTAGAGCACTCTGAGGGTTGAACCCTAGGTGCCTGAGCGCGGCGCCTTTGCCCATATTTTCGGACCACGCCCCCTTTTTCACCGTTTTTGATGGGAGAGAGCATGCTCTAATTAAAATAACTCGCGAAGTATTCCGATTCCTGAAATGCTCCCCTGGATCCTAAAAATAGACCAAGTCTGCTATCATATGTGTGGGGTTAGAGCACTCTGAGGGTTGAACCCTAGGTGCCTGAGCGCGGCGCCTTTGCCCATATTTTCGGACCACGCCCCCTTTTTCACCGTTTTTGATGGGAGAGAGCATGCTCTAATTAAAATAACTCGCGAAGTATTCCGATTCCTGAAATGCTCCCCTGGATTCTAAAAATAGACCAAGTCTGCTATCATATGTGTGGGGTTAGAGCACTCTGAGGGTTGAACCCTAGGTGCCTGAGCGCGGCGCCTTTGCCCATATTTTCGGACCACGCCCCCTTTTTCACCGTTTTTGATGGGAGAGAGCATGCTCTAATTAAAATAACTCGCGAAGTATTCCGATTCCTGAAATGCTCCCCTGGATTCTAAAAATAGACCAAGTCTGCTATCATATGTGTGGGGTTAGAGCACTCTGAGGGTTGAACCCTAGGTGCCTGAGCGCGGCGCCTTTGCCCATATTTTCGGACCACGCCCCCTTTTTCACCGTTTTTGATGGGAGAGAGCATGCTCTAATTAAAATAACTCGCGAAGTATTCCGATTCCTGAAATGCTCCCCTGGATTCTAAAAATAGACCAAGTCTGCTATCATATGTGTGGGGTTAGAGCACTCTGAGGGTTGAACCCTAGGTGCCTGAGCGCGGCGCCTTTGCCCATATTTTCGGACCACGCCCCCTTTTTCACCGTTTTTGATGGGAGAGAGCATGCTCTAATTAAAATAACTCGCGAAGTATTCCGATTCCTGAAATGCTCCCCTGGATTCTAAAAATAGACCAAGTCTGCTATCATATGTGTGGGGTTAGAGCACTCTGAGGGTTGAACCCTAGGTGCCTGAGCGCGGCGCCTTTGCCCATATTTTCGGACCACGCCCCCTTTTTCACCGTTTTTGATGGGAGAGAGCATGCTCTAATTAAAATAACTCGCGAAGTATTCCGATTCCTGAAATGCTCCCCTGGATTCTAAAAATAGACCAAGTCTGCTATCATATGTGTGGGGTTAGAGCACTCTGAGGGTTGAACCCTAGGTGCCTGAGCGCGGCGCCTTTGCCCATATTTTCGGACCACGCCCCCTTTTTCACCGTTTTTGATGGGAGAGAGCATGCTCTAATTAAAATAACTCGCGAAGTATTCCGATTCCTGAAATGCTCCCCTGGATTCTAAAAATAGACCAAGTCTGCTATCATATGTGTGGGGTTAGAGCACTCTGAGGGTTGAACCCTAGGTGCCTGAGCGCGGCGCCTTTGCCCATATTTTCGGACCACGCCCCCTTTTTCACCGTTTTTGATGGGAGAGAGCATGCTCTAATTAAAATAACTCGCGAAGTATTCCGATTCCTGAAATGCTCCCCTGGATTCTAAAAATAGACCAAGTCTGCTATCATATGTGTGGGGTTAGAGCACTCTGAGGGTTGAACCCTAGGTGCCTGAGCGCGGCGCCTTTGCCCATATTTTCGGACCACGCCCCCTTTTTCACCGTTTTTGATGGGAGAGAGCATGCTCTAATTAAAATAACTCGCGAAGTATTCCGATTCCTGAAATGCTCCCCTGGATTCTAAAAATAGACCAAGTCTGCTATCATATGTGTGGGGTTAGAGCACTCTGAGGGTTGAACCCTAGGTGCCTGAGCGCGGCGCCTTTGCCCATATTTTCAGACCACGCCCCCTTTTTCACCGTTTTTGATGGGAGAGAGCATGCTCTAATTAAAATAACTCGCGAAGTATTCCGATTCCTGAAATGCTCCCCTGGATTCTAAAAATAGACCAAGTCTGCTATCATATGTGTGGGGTTAGAGCACTCTGAGGGTTGAACCCTAGGTGCCTGAGCGCGGCGCCTTTGCCCATATTTTCGGACCACGCCCCCTTTTTCACCGTTTTTGATGGGAGAGAGCATGCTCTAATTAAAATAACTCGCGAAGTATTCCGATTCCTGAAATGCTCCCCTGGATTCTAAAAATAGACCAAGTCTGCTATCATATGTGTGGGGTTAGAGCACTCTGAGGGTTGAACCCTAGGTGCCTGAGCGCGGCGCCTTTGCCCATATTTTCGGACCACGCCCCCTTTTTCACCGTTTTTGATGGGAGAGAGCATGCTCTAATTAAAATAACTCGCGAAGTATTCCGATTCCTGAAATGCTCCCCTGGATTCTAAAAATAGACCAAGTCTGCTATCATATGTGTGGGGTTAGAGCACTCTGAGGGTTGAACCCTAGGTGCCTGAGCGCGGCGCCTTTGCCCATATTTTCGGACCACGCCCCCTTTTTCACCGTTTTTGATGGGAGAGAGCATGCTCTAATTAAAATAACTCGCGAAGTATTCCGATTCCTGAAATGCTCCCTGGATCCTAAAAATAGACCAAGTCTGCTATCATATGTGTGGGGTTAGAGCACTCTGAGGGTTGAACCCTAGGTGCCTGAGCGCGGCGCCTTTGCCCATATTTTCGGACCACGCCCCCTTTTTCACCGTTTTTGATGGGAGAGAGCATGCTCTAATTAAAATAACTCGCGAAGTATTCCGATTCCTGAAATGCTCCCCTGGATCCTAAAAATAGACCAAGTCTGCTATCATATGTGTGGGGTTAGAGCACTCTGAGGGTTGAACCCTAGGTGCCTGAGCGCGGCGCCTTTGCCCATATTTTCGGACCACGCCCCCTTTTTCACCGTTTTTGATGGGAGAGAGCATGCTCTAATTAAAATAACTCGCGAAGTATTCCGATTCCTGAAATGCTCCCCTGGATTCTAAAAATAGACCAAGTCTGCTATCATATGTGTGGGGTTAGAGCACTCTGAGGGTTGAACCCTAGGTGCCTGAGCGCGGCGCCTTTGCCCATATTTTCGGACCACGCCCCTTTTTCACCGTTTTTGATGGGAGAGAGCATGCTCTAATTAAAATAACTCGCGAAGTATTCCGATTCCTGAAATGCTCCCCTGGATTCTAAAAATAGACCAAGTCTGCTATCATATGTGTGGGGTTAGAGCACTCTGAGGGTTGAACCCTAGGTGCCTGAGCGCGGCGCCTTTGCCCATATTTTCGGACCACGCCCCCTTTTTCACCGTTTTTGATGGGAGAGAGCATGCTCTAATTAAAATAACTCGCGAAGTATTCCGATTCCTGAAATGCTCCCCTGGATTCTAAAAATAGACCAAGTCTGCTATCATATGTGTGGGGTTAGAGCACTCTGAGGGTTGAACCCTAGGTGCCTGAGCGCGGCGCCTTTGCCCATATTTTCGGACCACGCCCCCTTTTTCACCGTTTTTGATGGGAGAGAGCATGCTCTAATTAAAATAACTCGCGAAGTATTCCGATTCCTGAAATGCTCCCCTGGATTCTAAAAATAGACCAAGTCTGCTATCATATGTGTGGGGTTAGAGCACTCTGAGGGTTGAACCCTAGGTGCCTGAGCGCGGCGCCTTTGCCCATATTTTCGGACCACGCCCCCTTTTTCACCGTTTTTGATGGGAGAGAGCATGCTCTAATTAAAATAACTCGCGAAGTATTCCGATTCCTGAAATGCTCCCCTGGATTCTAAAAATAGACCAAGTCTGCTATCATATGTGTGGGGTTAGGAGCACTCTGAGGGTTGAACCCTAGGTGCCTGAGCGCGGCGCCTTTGCCCATATTTTCGGACCACGCCCCCTTTTTCACCGTTTTTGATGGGAGAGAGCATGCTCTAATTAAAATAACTCGCGAAGTATTCCGATTCCTGAAATGCTCCCTGGATTCTAAAAATAGACCAAGTCTGCTATCATATGTGTGGGGTTAGAGCACTCTGAGGGTTGAACCCTAGGTGCCTGAGCGCGGCGCCTTTGCCCATATTTTCGGACCACGCCCCCTTTTTCACCGTTTTTGATGGGAGAGAGCATGCTCTAATTAAAATAACTCGCGAAGTATTCCGATTCCTGAAATGCTCCCTGGATCCTAAAAGTAGACCAAGTCTGCTATCATATGTGTGGGGTTAGAGCACTCTGAGGGTTGAACCCTAGGTGCCTGAGCGCGGCGCCTTTGCCCATATTTTCGGACCACGCCCCTTTTTCACCGTTTTTGATGGGAGAGAGCATGCTCTAATTAAAATAACTCGCGAAGTATTCCGATTCCTGAAATGCTCCCCTGGATTCTAAAAATAGACCAAGTCTGCTATCATATGTGTGGGGTTAGAGCACTCTGAGGGTTGAACCCTAGGTGCCTGAGCGCGGCGCCTTTGCCCATATTTTCGGACCACGCCCCCTTTTTCACCGTTTTTGATGGGAGAGAGCATGCTCTAATTAAAATAACTCGCGAAGTATTCCGATTCCTGAAATGCTCCCCTGGATTCTAAAAATAGACCAAGTCTGCTATCATATGTGTGGGGTTAGAGCACTCTGAGGGTTGAACCCTAGGTGCCTGAGCGCGGCGCCTTTGCCCATATTTTCGGACCACGCCCCCTTTTTCACCGTTTTTGATGGGAGAGAGCATGCTCTAATTAAAATAACTCGCGAAGTATTCCGATTCCTGAAATGCTCCCCTGGATTCTAAAAATAGACCAAGTCTGCTATCATATGTGTGGGGTTAGAGCACTCTGAGGGTTGAACCCTAGGTGCCTGAGCGCGGCGCCTTTGCCCATATTTTCGGACCACGCCCCCTTTTTCACCGTTTTTGATGGGAGAGAGCATGCTCTAATTAAAATAACTCGCGAAGTATTCCGATTCCTGAAATGCTCCCCTGGATTCTAAAAATAGACCAAGTCTGCTATCATATGTGTGGGGTTAGAGCACTCTGAGGGTTGAACCCTAGGTGCCTGAGCGCGGCGCCTTTGCCCATATTTTCGGACCACGCCCCCTTTTTCACCGTTTTTGATGGGAGAGAGCATGCTCTAATTAAAATAACTCGCGAAGTATTCCGATTCCTGAAATGCTCCCCTGGATTCTAAAAATAGACCAAGTCTGCTATCATATGTGTGGGGTTAGAGCACTCTGAGGGTTGAACCCTAGGTGCCTGAGCGCGGCGCCTTTGCCCATATTTTCAGACCACGCCCCCTTTTTCACCGTTTTTGATGGGAGAGAGCATGCTCTAATTAAAATAACTCGCGAAGTATTCCGATTCCTGAAATGCTCCCCTGGATCCTAAAAGTAGACCAAGTCTGCTATCATATGTGTGGGGTTAGAGCACTCTGAGGGTTGAACCCTAGGTGCCTGAGCGCGGCGCCTTTGCCCATATTTTCGGACCACGCCCCCTTTTTCACCGTTTTTGATGGGAGAGAGCATGCTCTAATTAAAATAACTCGCGAAGTATTCCGATTCCTGAAATGCTCCCCTGGATCCTAAAAATAGACCAAGTCTGCTATCATATGTGTGGGGTTAGAGCACTCTGAGGGTTGAACCCTAGGTGCCTGAGCGCGGCGCCTTTGCCCATATTTTCAGACCACGCCCCCTTTTTCACCGTTTTTGATGGGAGAGAGCATGCTCTAATTAAAATAACTCGCGAAGTATTCCGATTCCTGAAATGCTCCCCTGGATCCTAAAAGTAGACCAAGTCTGCTATCATATGTGTGGGGTTAGAGCACTCTGAGGGTTGAACCCTAGGTGCCTGAGCGCGGCGCCTTTGCCCATATTTTCGGACCACGCCCCCTTTTTCACCGTTTTTGATGGGAGAGAGCATGCTCTAATTAAAATAACTCGCGAAGTATTCCGATTCCTGAAATGCTCCCCTGGATTCTAAAAATAGACCAAGTCTGCTATCATATGTGTGGGGTTAGAGCACTCTGAGGGTTGAACCCTAGGTGCCTGAGCGCGGCGCCTTTGCCCATATTTTCGGACCACGCCCCCTTTTTCACCGTTTTTGATGGGAGAGAGCATGCTCTAATTAAAATAACTCGCGAAGTATTCCGATTCCTGAAATGCTCCCCTGGATTCTAAAAATAGACCAAGTCTGCTATCATATGTGTGGGGTTAGAGCACTCTGAGGGTTGAACCCTAGGTGCCTGAGCGCGGCGCCTTTGCCCATATTTTCGGACCACGCCCCCTTTTTCACCGTTTTTGATGGGAGAGAGCATGCTCTAATTAAAATAACTCGCGAAGTATTCCGATTCCTGAAATGCTCCCCTGGATTCTAAAAATAGACCAAGTCTGCTATCATATGTGTGGGGTTAGAGCACTCTGAGGGTTGAACCCTAGGTGCCTGAGCGCGGCGCCTTTGCCCATATTTTCAGACCACGCCCCCTTTTTCACCGTTTTTGATGGGAGAGAGCATGCTCTAATTAAAATAACTCGCGAAGTATTCCGATTCCTGAAATGCTCCCCTGGATTCTAAAAATAGACCAAGTCTGCTATCATATGTGTGGGGTTAGAGCACTCTGAGGGTTGAACCCTAGGTGCCTGAGCGCGGCGCCTTTGCCCATATTTTCGGACCACGCCCCCTTTTTCACCGTTTTTGATGGGAGAGAGCATGCTCTAATTAAAATAACTCGCGAAGTATTCCGATTCCTGAAATGCTCCCCTGGATTCTAAAAAAGACCAAGTCTGCTATCATATGTGTGGGGTTAGAGCACTCTGAGGGTTGAACCCTAGGTGCCTGGGCGCGGCGCCTATGCCCATATTTTCGGACCACTCGCCCTTTTTGACAGTTTGATCGCCACTGACGTTTTGACGTTTTTGACCGCCACCGACGTTCCCCTGATCCGCAATCCAGCCTACTATACGCCGTTTAAGCTAAGACTAGAAGCTCCGCCTTCAGCGCGAGCTTACTGCTTTTGCTCACACAAGTGTGAACGCGCAACGCGCAACTAAAGCACTGCGGAAGCCAGCGAGCTCGCGCTGAAGGCGGAGCTTCTAGTCTCAGCTTAGGGGTGGCCACTACTGCCGAGAAGCTGACATGGTAAGCAACCATCTTGCGCGTGTCACGCGCGCGGAGCGTTTTCGCCGAAAACACAACCAAAGGCAACACCTCCCGCGGCTCGTGCGGTTTCGAGCTTATACTTCGTCTCACCCACGTCTCACCCTAGCATGGACTATTGTTAGCCGCGCATGCTAAAAGCGCGAGCTAGTTCCTTTGTATGAAGTCTCGGCGGGTGCACGAGCGCTCGTGCAGCGAGTGCTCCAGTCAAGGCAGTCAAGGCTAGCCGCTCGCGCCTACATCGTTTTCGCAGTTAGTCCATGCTAAGGTGAGACGAAGTATAGGCGATCAATTTCATATGTGTAATCGCCGCTGTGCCCAGAAAGCGTGACAAGATGTCACGAGAACCGCCTCTAAAAACCGCCGAACGCCCACAAAATATTTCAAATTAGATCACGCTAAGTTAAACGTTACAGAATGCATTGCAGAAATGCTAAATTTGACGGGCAAGGTCTCGCCCGCCAAATTTAGCGCACGATGGTCACGTGACATTATCAGTGAGGTGTGGCCCCGTTACTTCATCAGCATAACGTCGTCACATGATACCAACCATGTGACGACTTCATGCAATACTACACAATTCACTTGACTTGACACCATGGCGTGACGCTAAAAATTACGATGTCAAGATACTATGATATAACACATTGTTTCACGTGACGTGACGTTATGGAACACTACGACGCGACACTATGACATCACGTGCCCCAACCACGTGACCATCGGACATATATTCTACGTATGAAAGGGTTTAGAAAATCTCATAAACAGATACACAGCGCAGCTCATAACACGCTGCTCATTTTGTGTCGTGAGTATGCCCAAAGGATTAAGATGAATTTTAATTAATTATATTATGGTCATATTTAAATAACTCGTTCAAGAACGGCAAGTCAAAAATGTATTCACACGTACACTTAAAGAACGCATCATTATTATAACTGCGTGGTTGAAATCCGCGTAATATGTAGTTTTTCTTTTCGTGTGCGTGACGTTAGTGCAACTTGATATGATTTTTTTTACCTTGATTTGAGAAATTAGATGTAATATCGTATCTTCCTTACAAAAAATGCTTTTGCCTCCCAGAGAAACGTTCTTGCTCCACCGTAAAACGAATTCGTATTTCAATTATATTTTTTATTCAGGAACCCCAGGTTCGAACCCCGGGGTTTGGCAAATATTTGCTAGGAATGAATGATGCACATCTATCATGTGCCATTTATGGTAATATTAATTCTGTGACTTCTTCATTATGCGCGAGAAACAGCTTTTTACTGCTCTAAACAGCCCTGAATTCATTTGGAGAGCCCTGCCTTTTGTTCTTTTAATGACAAAGGCATTTTGTAGAATTAACGGATCGCGAAGAAAATAGTACCATGATGCAGCTGGAGAACTGGAGCTTATATAACCATAGAGAGCAACTCGAAATACGGAGTGGTTAGTTTGTAAATGGAATTTGAACTCAAATATTTCTCTGTAAATCATCGTACTCCCATAAGGATAATGCATTTTTTTCCGATTGCCAGTTGGCTCTATTTATCTTAGACATACAGTCCTTCAATTTTGCACATTGAACGGAAAGGGTATCTATTAAAAAAGTTCGCTGAGAGCAAAATAATGCGCCGCTTACAATTTTGTGAAATAAAAAATATCTAGTTCGTCCCATTGAGTTACGGGCCGTCCCGCCACCACTGCCGATAGATGGCGCAAGTAGTGTCGCGCGCTCGTGTCTCCGAATCCTGGGTATGCGTCACCGGATAAAGCAGAGTCACTGCAACCGGCAGGAGCAGTTTCACCGCTCCTGTGGAGATCATGATTCTGCGTCATTTCGCTATGGCAGCCGGAAGAATGACTACCACGCAGACACGCTTACACGTCTTGAGAACGAGCGGGGTTTCTATGTTTAGCTATCGCGTTCCACTCGTAAAGGAGGTGCTGAAGCGTCTTCCTCTATTTTTCTTCGACTCTTATAAAAATACACATGAATAAAAAAAATCACGTCAATTGCCTGCTATCTAACTATGACATTTGTGCCTTTAGTTGCATGGGAGGTTGTTTTTTCATATCTTGTGAGCCTTTTTTTTAAATCTTGAAATAATTAAAGTCGGGAAGGTTACCTTGACGAGAACGACACAATAGGATGTTCCTCAATGCTGGAGTACATCTTTTGAGCTCGACGGTTTGCGCGTACATCATTATTTGAAAAGTTAGAGGTTTAATTCCTGTAATTAGTCAGACTGGCTCATTGCAACATTTTATTGGCTTGCTCCATTGTACTGTGAACAATACTATGCTGGTTACACACCCATAGCCTGTACCAATTTTGTTTTCAGTTTTTGCACAAGTATGTTTGAGCACACTACATCCGAGTTCAGAAAATGCATAACATTTCACTCTTCGGTGGAACATTATCAATCGCTTCAGCCTCCATTGCACGGGCGCTGCCATCTTGGCTTCATACAATTCAAGAATTAATTTCAAGTATTTCAGTACAAACGGCAGGAGTACGCCGGTAAAAAATCTGTCACGGGCCGCTTGAGAGTGCCTACATGGCTCGCGATATGTGATGCAGAAAGAAGACATCAACGTGGAAATCACTCTCGTTCAGCCTTGTTGATTCCAGATAACATCAGCTTCAATAAGATCTGTCTACGCAGGATCATGAAGTGGTACCTATCATACTACTTCAGCCAAACGCACGAGAGGTCACTTCCCTTGCGCCCTTTAATTATATTTGGTAAATTTTACGCAAATATTAATACTGCAACACTTCACTTGATGGGCCTGTCACTTATCGTATACGCTGAGATGTCGTAATTCATTGTCAGTAGAATAAAAGTTTCTTTTATAACGCCTACGTGGTAAAATGCTGTTAATAAGTTCCTTTGCGTGGCCGATAGCCAAATAAAATTTCCACCAGACCTACAACGAACTATCTAAATATCTTTCGAGTACTTAATTTATTAAATAAAACAGAAAGAGAAAATGTAATGTTTTCAGATCATCTGCGTAACTATTAAAGACAGTTCCATTCCATAAAGATGGCTAAAATTGGTGTTCGCCAAAATGAGGCAGTGAACATTGAATGTAGACTTTCTGTTTTTTCGCGATCCAGCAGGCTGTTCATAAGGTTATGGACCCGCAGTTTTACTATACATCTACGCATTAGTCTCCTCATTAGTTCATTTCCTGGAATTTATGCTCAGTGGGTACGGATGTAGGTGATGGGAATCCTCCTTGTGCATGATAGTG
>JAZHYW010016714.1:0-79033 GCA_037355805.1 Ixodes ricinus
GCATGACGTTTTGGCGTTTTTTTGACGGCTTATAACTTTATTTCTATGTATCTTACAATTATAAAATAAATGTCAAAATAAAGAGCTGCTTTTCAACAAGACTTTAATGTCTCGATATTACGTTTATTTTTAGTTGTTAGTTAACTATTCAGCTTTTAATAGACCACAGTCTCTAATATTGAAAAAATTATTTCTCGAGCTGTAACGTCCCATCGTCCACGATATTTTACGTGAGCGTACGGTTGGATGTAATAAATTAAAAAAGTAAGCAACAAATTGTACAGATAATGTATATTTTAAAATAAAAAATAAAGTTTAAAATGGTACTATTTTATGCCGCTATAAAAACTGAATCACGTCAGCTAATCAAAAAAACGAGACATTAAATTATGAAGCATCCTTCGATATTACATTTTACAGAACTTCCATATTGATATGTTACACGTTAAGAATGTTATAAGACCTCAAACTTTTCCCATTCAGTTACGGCGAGTTGTAGTTTCTTAATATAAAATACAGATGGCGACACGTGTTCAAGAACAGCTCGATGTGCATTTTTCGTCGTGTGCCGCTTGGAACGCCACGTGAAAACAGAAAAAGCGCCAGATGTCAGGGTGTCAGATGCCTGGATGCCCGCAGTGAGCGAGCCAGAGATGTCAGAACAACAAGCGCGAGGCTGCGGGTGCACAACAGCTACCTTTGCGCGCGTTCTACTGTGCGTCGGTATACATACCCGACGCGATCCAAATGAAATGGGCACCATGAAATGCATTCTGCCATTTCAGATTCCGCCACGTATGCGAAAACATTTTAATGTTTCTATCACTTGCAAAAATCATTTTCGCAATCAAACTATGCTTGTCGGAATGGTTTGACTATATTTTGTTTCAAAAACCGCCTCGGTGGCTCTTAAGTGGCAATACATATTAAAACAAAGCACAAAGCATTAAATCGTCTCAGTGTCTCTGAGCCAACGCGCTGGCCAATGAGTCCATATCTGTCGGGTTTAAATATCGGCCGAGGTGCCCGCAATCCGACAGAGGCCAATCTGAGATTTCGGTTGCACGTCAAATGATCTCCAGTTAGTCAAAATAAACCCGCTATTCTTTTTTTATTTTTATTGAGGCGTGGTAAGTGATTTTTGTTTGTTTGACTTGTGAAACCCTAAGATCTAAATATTTGCTTTGCTTTACCTTAGTTCGGAGCGCAGCCAACGCTACGGGCTGATGAAGCCTCTGAAGCAGCGCCAAGAGCGCGAGGTTAAGCTGTTCGTTCTCTTTCTGTGCCTATGCGGTCGGACTAAACTAGAGGCACTAAATAAGCTACGCTTCATACACATCTTGGTGTTTAAAATGATGGTTGTCAGGTATCTGAAGGTTTATCTGAAATCACAGGAAACGCTTTTCCGTCCTCCACAAATGATTAAACAGTTCGCGACAAAGCAAAGCAATATTACGTGAGCTTCCTGACACCGCACTTTTGAATCACGACGATCGGCAGTTGCATTTGATTTGTTACTAATCACCAAGATGGCGGCGCCCACAACAATATCTGGAGGAAAAGTGCCGATACTCTAAGCGTAGCTCATTTAGCTCACAGGCTAAACCAAGTGCGGTGGGGGATCGTTGGCCGAGTGTGTGGTGGCACCGCAGATCAGAGCACGTGGAGAAATGCTCAAGCGCAAGCTCCGTTCAAAGCACGGAGCTCACGCTGCAGAACCTGTAGGGACTAGGGTGCCTTTATGTGCGCTTTGCTTGGGGTGATGACATCTGGCCATTTTGTTTCGAACGCTTATTTTTATTTTTTGCTCTGAAGCGCGTGAAAGAGCGTGTCCCTGCACGCGCTCGTGGCGCTGACTGTGCTACGGCGACATTTTGTTTCCTGCGATTTCTTTGTATTTTTCCTGTGAGCGCGTGCTGTCGGCACCGGGTACTACAAACGATGGCATTACCCTAACCAGAAGGACATTGAGGCACCCTAGTAGGGACTAAAGCCCCTCGATGTGTTTGCGTTGGTCTTTCAAGTAACGTCAAATGTGCCAGTGCACGAGGCCCGTTTCTCGAGCGGCCCTTGGAGGCAAATGGCGGCCCAGCACTAAAATGACTGGTCCTTGAAAGCGAATGGCGGCGGAGCACCCGCTCGTGGCGCGTGTCTTGCGCGTTTCCGCAACAATGGTTGGCGGTACTTGTAAAAAACGCCTTTATCAAGGGGCTTTAGCAGGGACCCTGGGTTCAGTCGCCCATCTGCATCCTACGGTCGTGCGATCGTGTACCACATATACTGCGTAATGCACGTTAAAGATCCCGAGCTAACAGTTGTACTGCACTTTTTGTAATCGTCAACGGGTAACAATGTCGCCCTACGAAACTGCTGCTCTCTAAAAAACTAACGACTAATTTTGAATGCGCCGTTACATTGCATTTTTAATGTGTGTTCGCGTGTTCGCGTTCTTTTTTTTTTTTTTGTCTACATCTTTGATTATGCGGCTCTCACATGTGATGAAACAGACTATAGATGTCGGACTTCTCGAAAAATGTTACATAACTAAGAAAATGGCACGTGAACGCAAAAGACAAAATCGCACATAATAAAAATATTTGAAATACTAGAATTGATTATAATTGTGTTTTCAAAGTTTTGAGCGCACCAAAAGCTATAAAAGCGAGCTTGATGCTTTGGAGGGTGCGCTTGTTCACTGGAAGTGTAGTTCAGGGCAGTATGCTCGCACTTGTATGTTCCGCTTCGCTCGCACGAAAAAACCAAATACATTACTGGTAATGTACCTATACTTCGTGTCTCCCCGTGATGGACTAAAGGTAAAAGCTACGGGTCACCAGATCCAATCACAAGCCACTTAGAAATTGCGTGGTATTTCGCTTCGATGCACGTGTCGGTGCCTCTGTCTATAGATCACTAATGTGTATGGGTGTACAGTGGTTCGAATTGAACAGCACTGAGTGACTCATCAATTTTACATCGCAAAGAAAGCCACGACATACAGACTCTTTGCAGTGTCGAAGCTATAGAAATGATGCAGCGCTTTTTGGTTCGGAGCATTATTCGTCCACCCCTATTCAATGTTAAGCATGTCATAGTTTAGCGTGTAACGTGATTGGACCTGGTGGCCCGTGGCTTTGGCCATTAGTCCATCGTAGGATGAGACAAAGTATAGTGAAACAAAGCTTACCTTCTGTATATGTGCAATGCCCTCAGTTTTCGCGTGATTACACGCTTGTTTACCATTATTGTTTTCGTTTCCCACTGCGATTCATTTCGTGCTCTTTTGTGTGTTACATGCATTAGAGACCAAGGTAACCCAGGAGAATTCCATTTCGCGGATTGTAAAAAAACCTATGCAACTTGCCACGTGTGCCACAATCAATACAAAATATTCTAAGTTTCACATGTGACCGCTTGCCTCAGTAAACACTGTTATTTGTCAAGAACAATTGCGATTATGAAATCACGTGGGAAAATCTCGTTCTCAGTACGCGACCGTTGGCAGGCAGTGAATACTCATAGTCGGCGCCGAGATGATTGACAGGTGAAGTTTTTCTATCAACCCAGAGTTAGAATGTTTCCTTCTTTTTGTTGTAAGCAAACAGGAGACAGCTTACACCAAATCTGAGGGCAATAGAGTACTATGAGCATTCAAAAATAACGGCCTGAGCAGTATATATGTGTACAAGCTTTAGCTTTTGATGCACCCTTAACTTTCGATACGCTCAACGCTAGTGTAAAATGTTTCATTCTTCATCAGCGTACCATGTGCGTGCTTACACTATATTTTATACAACGTCAAACTCTATCCGTTTGCATCTTTTTTTATTTATGCACACCACTACTTGCGCGCATAAATCACCAAAATAAAACTGGTACAGGATGTCACAAAAAAAATTTACAGGGTTCTTTTTTTTACCGCAAAAATAAACCACGCATCGCCTAACGCTCACTCTCCGCCCAAAGGTAGCGCTAGGTCACAACCATATGCCAAAGTTTCATCCCGAACGGACACCTTATTCAAAAGTTATAAGTGGTTTCCTGAAAATTTCAATGGGAAAATGGAGCCCATTTTTGCCCGTTTCCGGTTTCTGGTGGGTTTCATGTATTCGAAAACCCCGTCGGCCGCCATTTCCCTATTGAACTTTTCAGAAAATCACTTATAAATTTCGAATAAGGTATCGGATTGGGCTGAAACTTTGACATCTGTTTGTGACCTCTAGCGCTACCTTTGGGCGGAGAATGAGCGTTCGGCGATACCTAATTTATTGTTGCAATAAAAAAAAACTGTAATTTTTTTTGTGACACTTTGTACATTGTTTAAACTATGTGCAAAAGCTATCCACAGACCCAGAATCCTTGCCTGGCCATTCATTGCATTTATCACTGGATTCGTATTAAAACTAATTCTTATCATTTATTGCTGTGAGTTAATTGTTAACCTCGGCATTTTTTTTTTTATTATGCCTCCCGCACCAGTCTTACTTTGGGTTTACCAAACTCAACATCAAAACCAGAGTGTCATTTTTTGTGTTTTCCAGTCTCGTGGTTTTGGACATAATAAACACCCAGCTACCTAAATGAGACACCAGACCGCCAGAAAAATAGTTCATTTGTTTTGATTTTTTTGGTAGTTAATTCCTCAAGCTAGAATTTCGGAAACCCAAGTCTATCACGTCATTACGTTTTCCATCCACAAAGAGCCAAACACATGCGCGACAAAAGGGCCGGCCCGTCATATTGCCACCCGCAAAGCCGAGAAACCAACGCTCGGTCACGGACTTGTAGAAGATTCGCGTTCATTCTTGCACCAGACGTAACTTTTGCCCTGCTTTCTTGTTCTCGAAAGTGCCAGTTCATCCTCGCCCCGAACGCGCGACGCTGGAACCTTTTTGACGAACTTTCGAGATAGTGACGCACTGTAGATAAGCAGCTGCCCGCGACCTTGTCGAGTCACTCTCGCTCTCGCTCTCTGTTACGCTGCCGAATCGCCGCCTGCTTTTCTGCTGCTTCGACGCTCTTTCTCTTTACTTATTCTGTTTGGCACAAGTTCGCCGACTAAACCTTTATTTTTCAGTTCACTGTTCGTCCTCTCGTCACCTTCATTCGTGACAATATGAATCTGATCACATTGAAATATGTGTAATTGGCCTCTGAAATCTCCGATAACGGCGCACAGGCAATTTTACAATTTTCAACGCGTCGGTGGTTTTGTTGTGCATGTGCCTCGCCGTTTGGCTCAGGACGATTTTCGCCTTTTGTTCTGCCCACATTTGCTGGAGACGTGACCTCGGAGCGTAGGCAACTGGCCCCCTTGCACGAGAACTGGCGCAGCCGTTCGCGTTCCAAAGAAAGCTCGTGCAGAGAAAAAAGGGCAAGGGACCAGGGATGTCTAATTCAGGATATAGAAAAATACCCCACTGTATCGAAGCGCCACCACACACGATTTCTCGCATTGATGTACAGGCCTGGAAGGAGATCCCACCGCCATCTGTTGGTTCAGAATCACACTAACCAAGGGTGGGGTTGCACCTTAGGGCGCAGCTGCCAACGCTATGAGCTCGCGCTTCTAGCTTTTTCTCCGGTACAACATAAGGTGAAACGGAGTATAGGCGAGATTGCCACGCGTTCACGCCACCAAGTGGTAAGGCTCGCAACTACAGTACCCTTGACCGTGCGAAAACTCTTGGCGTCACGAGCGCAATACGTATTGCGCTTCTCGCTAGCCGACTTTGAAGCTAGGATTAGAGAGCTCGTACTCGCGTCATTTTGTTTCCGTACCCCTTAAAGGGATACGGAAACAAACATTGACGTATTCAAATTTCGTTCGGAAATGAGTCAAGCATGACGTATAATAACCGTAAATGATAATCGCCCGTTTGTATTTTGAACGACTGGCTATATTTTCCGGTGCACTCAGAGCAGGCGCCCGAAGAGAAGCGAACGAAGAGCGCGATGCGTCATAGGATATTCGGCGCAAACAAAAACGGAAAGAAAAGATTCCCCGAATTCGTGACGTAGCAATGCTGGCGTGGTTATGAGCTTTGCCCTTGGTGGCGTTGTCAGCGTTGTGGTGGTGTCAATTGGCCCTGAGAAGATGGAGTGGCGCCGCCTGGCGGGCTATTCGCGGGGACGTAGGCTCCGGGATCACGTGACCAGCTGCCACTCTACACGTGCAGTTTGTGGAATTTTGTTTCCCGTCCTCGTTTACATATAGTTAACTAGTTTGAATAATACGAGCGTGAAGGGCTTCTACAACCTAATGTCTCGGAGCGCGTCAAGCGGTAGCTGGAAGCACGGAAACTAGCGCCAAACTCTCCAAACGCGAGGAGGGGCCGCTGGACGGCGCGGCGTGCCCACCCGAAGGAAAGAGCGAAAGAAACTTTTTTTTTCGAAGTACCCACGGGTACTTCGAACCGAGCCGTTCGAAGTACCCGTGGGGTGACGAGCGTGTGGCTGGCCCAAGGAGCACGTAGCTTCCACAGCACTGTTAGCTTAGGGCTGAACGGGATGGGGAAAGCAACTTTTGTCCGAGTTTTGAGCGACATTCTAATCTTCTAGGGGAGAATGGCTGTGTCCGGGTACACAAACAAAGGTCCGAGCGAGTGGGTAGTCCCTCCTTTTCGTCTTCTTGAACTGTTTGGTACAATGCGCGATTTGTGAGTTGGGGAGGAAAGCAATGAAGGAAAATGTTGAATTCCAAAGAGCGGCGCTGCTCCGATGGAACTTGCTACGTCATGACTACGTAGCAAGTTCCCCAACGTTGCTAGATTATCTTCCGAATAGGCTCCACATGCATACACCAGGTGCACATTGAAAGATCGTTTAATTAGCTTTAAAATTAGTTTTCTTGCGTCTTTCAACAAAAGACTGGTATTTCTGAGGTTATGCTGCAACACGCAACACATTAAAGCTAAAAGATTAGCGCTGGAATTTGGTTTTCCGTACCCCCTAGGCCGACAACCAGACACGAGATTCTGCAAGGCAGAAGATCCTCCTCCCCATAGGGGAGGAGGAAACAGGCAACCGTGGACAGGGTAGAAGGGGAGAGGAGGAAGCGAGGGAAAAGTGGAAAGCGCGAACTGGTCGTCGGCCTTTAAAGGAGCCATGCAACGATTTTTGTACTTCGCGCAAATACCGCTTAGAACGAATTCCTGATGTTAATGACCTCTGAAACACACGTTCCTTTTTCACCACCGCAATAGAAGTCGCAGAAAAAAAACGAGGAAAAACGAGCATCGTTCACCCCCTCTACTCGCAGCCAGAACAAGCGGCTACGTGATCTGGAGCCGATTATATGCCGCCAATGTTGTTCATAGCCACGCTCTGGGGTTTTCATTTCATTATATTTATTGGTAACCTCAGGGCCCGAAGGCATTATAGAGGGGGTGGGATTATAACGTACGAGTTAATATAACTCAAATCACGAATCAAGCTCTAGTAGTACGAATACAGCATTTTTAAAGTCAACAGGATTAACAATTATGGTGATGGATGTGAAAAGGTGCTTCCAGTCAGCACACGTACGAGGTATGAATGATCTGTAGTAGGTATTAGTGTGGCACTGTGGAATTTCGACTTTATATATGGGATGATTGCGTGATATTATGTAGGATGACTCCAGTAAGAGTTCAGTCTTAGGGATTGGGTTGGGAAAAATATTTTCTGAAATAAAGCACAGGACACGCGCTGAGTTCCAGACATTGTTATGGTTTGGCTATTGTCGTAATTGGCAGCGATTGTAGATGGGTCACTACCCGAAAGCTTGTCAAGCTATTTATTATCACGAGCCCTAATTGAGTGCTCACGCTATGCTGAGTCCGATCTATGAGCCGCATTCAAATATCTTCACTGGGCGGTACTGCGACTCCCGGCTGCGTCATCAAGTTCTCCGAAGAAGAGATCAAAAGAAAACGATTGCTTTTGTCCTTGAAAATACACCTCAACAATGAAGTTTTTGGTCAGTGGCGTTGCGTGCGAATATTCTTAAGTACCACTAGTATCAATAAGCTTGTTTAAAGTGAAAAACATTCCAAGCGAATATCGCGTCCCGGCTACTTTAAGTTAAGACACAATTAGATAGAGTAAAGCTGATGTCTATGAGGGATGTTATGCTTATTGTATGAAGGTATTTTTACATGCGTTCAATTTGTTTACCTTAATTTTTGAATCTGAAAAACGTAAATAAAAAGATTCTACGAAATTTAAAAAGCTTTTTCCCTCACATGTGAGATACCCCTTGGGGTAAAACAAATTATTTTCATTTGCCGCGGCAACCACAAAATTTCTTTTTTTTTTCAAATGTCTCTTTTTTACGTGATTTAAGCGATGACGTATACGCCCGTTTAAACCTTCCTATCTTTGTTTCCCCTTTTCTGAAAAAAAAACAAGCAAAAAGACATTTGACATTAATTTACCGTGGTGGAGTAAAACTTCCATATAATTTCTGTAGCAAGTTCAAGAAATCGTTTATTGTTACCAACAACCGCCATTAAAGCGGGTTCACAAGTAGGGGTTTGCGAATGTTCCTGTTTCAAGTTCCAAATATTCAAGGCAACAAATAATTCAACATATCGAATGCTGCTCGGCAAACAATCCGGGTTTATTCAATAGCGCTCTCTATATGATGACTAAGTCCTTGAAGGCCTAGGCTATATAAATGAGGCCTGCATTGATAAGTCTTGACTGGCTAACCATTGCGATGAATGTATATATATAGTTTGCTTGCTGCATTCCTTGAGGAAGCGGTCACGCTTGAGCACCTTCGACTCGCTCGACGAAAACTCGCAAACCTTACATGTCGCAATTCCTCGAGTCACCTACAGCCATCTTTTTGCGTTACAAACTAGCTGTGGTGTCCATACGGCAATTACTTAACGCGAATAACCATAATTAAACCCACCTCGTCAATAACCCGTCATTTTCGGCGGTGTCGAGCGAGATGCCGCGGCATGAGGCGCAAGTCGTCGCTCCTATTCACAGTTCAGACCTGTCTATCCATCCAGCAGGCTGTCGAGAAATGGTCGACATTGTGTATGTGCATCCAGAAGTGAATGGGTTTCACGTGCGTCTCGGAGTTTGCCGTTCACATGTGATTATTAATGCTCAATTTATTTGGGCATGGCCGCTCTTCGTTCAACGTGCTTGCGATAGAATAAGCGCATGATGTCTGATACACATGGTGCGACTTTTACTTACGATATCACATTTCCGACGTCGGACGTGAGGCAAAAAAATCGTGGTAAAAGCTGCGGTATTCAATGTCGCAGCTACCATATTCAAAAAAATATAGCACCATTCAAAGAAACATTGCACGTCTAAGCCCACCGATACCAAATACCAATCGAAAAACGCACAAAAATTGGAGCAGAACAAAATAAATGCAAAACTATATTTAAAAAAAACTAATTGACCACGTAAGTGATGACGTCACAACATGGCGTCTGGGTCCAAACAAACCGTTGCTAGGGACGTTGCTATGGACTAATGCATGGAGACTCCACATGAGGCTAGATTTTTGCTTACAAGTAAGTAAATAATTTTTGTAAGCAACCTAACTTCTTGATATCTAATTATGAAGATGTTCTTGTCGTCTCAGTGTCGTATTGCAACGATGAAAGCCATTTCTGAAGTATTACACTCCGCTTTGCTTTGGTAGCAGACGACACGATAGATTTGCTGGCCTCTGTTGCAGCGGGCGTCTTCATTGAATTGCGTCGGTAAACGAGCGACAAAAACAAGTGCATCGCCATGGCCGTAGAGGCCTCCGCAATGTGCGTTTTTTTTCTGTGAAGAACCCAGCTTAGTTACGAGGGGTGAAAATGCCGTAAAATCAAACCACGTCATGCAGATCAGTTACGACGACGACCTGAAGTGCATTACCGGCGTAGTGCAGGCCAGCATGAGAAACAAATCGTACGCCGTCGAGGTAAGTCGTTTGTTATTATTATTATTGAGGTTGTCAGGTTATTAAAGAATTGCATGTCTATCGCGATTTCGCAGTATTTGCTTTTTTTTCCCTTGGTATACATCAAATTCCGTGGATGTGCTCTTTTGGTGAAGATCTCCATCGAACCCGCGATGCGAGTACAATCTGTAATAAACTCACCTTATGTTTTTATCCAGTTCTTTCGCGCTTTGGGGTCTTGCGGAAATCTGAAGAAACTGCAAGAATCTTTCTCCACGCGATGGTTACAACCAGGTACGAAGCACCCTCCCATAGCGCGAGTCCGCAAACAAAATTTGGGATCTCAACCGATCGCCTGAAGTGCTTTTCTCACGGGTGCAATGCGATCTTTTAGCAGACGATCATCTCGATCGACGCCCGGACTTTCGATAAACCATATTTTGCATCGCACCCCACTATGAATTCTTATAAGTGTCTGAAACTCATTATATTTCAAACAAATGCAATATCAGAATATCGTCTTTATTCACACGATTCAAACGACGGCGCCGGCTTGGCCGTGCGGCGTGTGGCAGACGGCATACTTCTTGCATTCGTCGTCTGCTGCAGGCATCTTGAGGACCGGAAGTTGCAGTCGTAAATATTTCAGAAACAAGCGATTACCGGCACACTTCTGTCGAAACATATATGACATTCAAGCTTTCTATATCTGTGATTTTTAGAAGTTTAAATCCTACTCCTGATTTTTGAACGGTCAGGTTTTCGTAGCGAAACCTAGCCACATGTATTTGTCCATAACAACGACCCTAGCAACGGTTTGTTTGGACCCATGACGTCACACTTACGGAGTCAATAATACGAGTGCATTTCCGGTACGAATATTAAAATAGGGATTTACATGGTTATTTGCAGTTTGCGTGCTATAAATACGATCCTTTCTCAAAACAACAAGCATGAAACCATTTTCGCATATTTTGAGTTTCGTCTAATTTTTGTTTGGATTTTCGCACTTGTGATCCAACCTTCAAGTTTTGTTTGGTAAGCGGTTCTTGATTTGTTTTGTACATTACAAATAAAAACAAAATAATGTTTAATATTCGATTTAACGTTACACTTTTTGGAAGCTATGGTACTATTCAATTTGATTTGATTTAAGCTCCAATTTTACCATTCGCGCACCCCTTGTTACAACATTACTCCTAAGTTATCGCTATTTTTTTAACATAACATTGAGAAATTTGTTTCCTTTTGAGCTTTTGTTCAAGCGTGGCATTACCAAGTGTTCTTGACAGGATTCATAGCATTCCACACTTTTTGCTTGGCATTGGGATGGTGCGAAGAGAATCCTGAATCATCGATTCTCCTTGCACAACCTTAGGTCGCACTACTTGAAACAACTAAATGTGGGGATGACTTCGTCCGGCTAGTCAGCTTGAACCTGCCTGAAATTATCCTTCTGAAAAGAGATGCATTACGCCTACGACTGCGAAGCGCGCACCCCTCCCCCACGCACACACACACAAACGCGCCAAATATTTCTATATAGTCCCATCAAGAACATTCGGTACGTCATTTGTGAATAGAAACGCAAAAAAGAAAGACAGTCTCTAAAGGTTATATATTTTATAAAAACAGCTCAAACGATGAAGACAAAGTGAAAAAACAGAAATGTCAGGACGAAGCGCCACGAGAAAACAGCTTCGTCCTGTCATGTTTGTTTCTATAAAACGCAGGCTCCTTACCGCGTTCGCGGTATGGAGCCCGCGTTTCCCATTTCGTGCGGTAAAATGTACATAGGGCAGACTAGACGATGCCTTAATGATAGGATCCCTGAACACAAAAACAACAGCACCAGAGCTAACTCTGGCCATCTGGGCATACACTGCCGTGATTGTGGGTGCAGAGTTCACGTGCCATCTTGTACAATATTAGGTAGGAACAGTAACCAATTAACTAGAGAAATTATTGAAGCCGAACACATCGCCAAGAATTATGAAAACTGTATCAGTACACCATCTTTACACCTGACAGAAAAAGATAAAAAATTGTTAGGTGTCTAGGAGATCGATGCGCGTGATTCGGGAAATTCGGTAGTGCAAGAGGTAGAAGAAGACAAAGTATATAGACCTTTTCATTTTAGTAGTTGCCTCACCGGGGGATAGAGGGCGCTGACGCACTCGGCGCCATTAGGTTGCTTCAATTTGGTTGGTTTCCGTTTCAACGTGAACGCAGCTATGTTGGTGTTTTACGTTGTTTTTGCTTAATTTTGTGATACAATTATTTTCCTCGTAGCACACAACCAATGAAACAGTGGCACTGAGCCACTTTGAGGGCGACGAGGTGTATTTTAGCCTAAATTGCGGGCTTTTTTTACAAACTTTTTTGATGTATCTGATTATGGTCGGTTGCGAAACGCCTGACTGATGTACAGGGAAGATTAGCATCGTCTACGGCCGTACCCGATGACACCAGTTTCCAGAAAAACAAACTAATGAAGAGACTAACACATGAATGTAAAGAAGCATATCGGCAGCTTGATTAGCAATGTGCTGAATCGGCCAGAACAGATGAACTCGCGAATTTACTACTGACTGTTTGGTTTTCGTGGGCACCCAACCTTTAGTGAACTTCGCAGACTAAAAACGTATCGTGTAATGACCCAGATAATTGATATAAACAAGTAGTATAGTCTCGGCCTCTTTTTTTTTAATTCAGTACTTGAGCATGTTTTGACAGGCCGAGTAGAAAATTTCTTAAATTACCAACCCTGCTAAAGTACTCATAAGCAGCATTTCGCGATATTGGCCCTAGGAAATAAATTATTTTTATATGAACATTTGCTTGCTCAAGATATGATTTAAGTGACAGGCCCGTCAAATTAAATCTGTCATTTGTCTTCCGTAAAATTGGCCAAATAAAATTAAAGGGCGCAGGAGGAGAAATACCTCGGAAAGTTTGGCTGAATTCTAGCGCTCGGCACCACTTCACGGACCTGTGTGAACAAATATTTATTTGTTTGAACAGATTCGCTTTGTAAATTTCGGCGTCGCCAGCCACCAAAAGTGAACTATGTTGGTGTTCGCCATCGACAATCCTGGACTCAAGTGATAAATATGCAAACGGCTCTTCTTTTTTTTCTTTTTTTTTCGGCGTCAAGTATTGCAGATTTCAGATACCAACAAAAATTAAAACAGTGTGCGCAAAAAAAAAAAAAGCGTCGTCATTATTGCGCATGCGCCGAACCCAAACCGCGTTCTGGACTTGCAAATCGAAACGACGTTATTTCTTTGCGCACGCTATTCTAAAACTCACTACTGTTAAGCGTCTGTGGCAGTTTCTTACACGGGAAGTGCCAACCTTTGTGTTAAAATAAATTAAGTGGATTGAACTGGTTATCTAAAGGTAATCAATAAATCACTTAAATGACTGCCGAAATCGGAGCGAGCACGGTATACAATTTCTTAAACTTCATAAGCAAACCGACTAACCGAATGTTTACGTCGGAAAAAAAGGTTGAGAACCTCATACACATGTAGGTGTGATATTATGAACAAACAAATCGCCTGATGTTGACGTACCATTCATTACTTCTAGCCTCAGATAAAATGCAAGTTAAACGTTCGTTGTCTATCTCCTCCGCGAGTTTCTTCACATAATCAAAAGGAACTGTTTTCCATATATTATGAATACAAAGGACGACACTTTCAGGAAATACAAATAGTCTCCTTGCGCTGACTATTCTTGACGCCTTCCGATCCTAAATGAGCGATATAAATTTACGCGCTTCTTATTAAGAATGTTCCGCCACTATTAGTAAACAAACCTCAGTTGTCATAAGGACCTTTGAACTCTCGTCGTCCAGTAGATGTATCGGACTACAGTTTCTGAAATAAGACAAGAAAGCGCGGTGAAACGCGACGAAAAACACGAATACAACGCATCCGCCAAGGCGCGGAGGGGAGAGCGGAGCAGCAAGTTGAAGCAACCTAATGGCTGCCGCGTCACGTGATTCCAAGATGGCAGCGCCCATGCGGAGGAGGATCAAAAAATCTATAAAAACGAGTTGTCAGTCAGCGCGGTTCGTTTGAATTTTTCTTTCTCTTTCTGTGTAAGCAGTGAGTGTACGTTTGCAATAGTGCGCTGTAGTGTGTGTTAATATGAGTAAAACAAGTTTACACGCAAGAAATTAGTGAAAGAGATTAGTGAAAAACAAAAATAGGGCTTCGCGGGCTAACGTCGATCTTTCGGCAGTGCCACTGCCGAAACCAGCGGCCAGGATGGTGTAATATCGGTTAAGGCGTCACCCCGGATAAACGAAGGCCGCGGGAGCGATCCCCGCTCTTGGTCCAATTTATCGCCAGCTCTCTTTTCCTCTTCCTTCTCCTAACCTTAATGCAATATATTTAATAATCACTCTCTCCCCTCTTCGTTCACAATATCACTACGGCTACACTTGTCAATCTTCCGTCACTCCCAGTACATATACAGTGCGGCCTGTCCTTATGGGGAGAATGGTTCCTAAATACCTTGGAAGACGGGTCCTTTCCGACATTTGCAGGTTGAAATGAGGTGCTACGTCACTGCCGTAAATCGGAACTAATATGGGCCTTAAATCAACAACGGCTGACGTCTACCAATACCAGTTAAGCGAATTTAAAACTAACAGTAAACAGATAAACAGAGAATTGGTCAAAAATTTTGTCCGCCGAAACCAGTGGCCGGGATGGTCTACTGGATTAAGGCGTCGCTCCGGATGCGGCAAAGGCTGCTGCTTAGATCCCAGCTCTCTTCCTCTAACTTCAATGCAATAAATAAATTAATAATCACTCTCTGCCCAGTTCGTTCACAATATATATATATATATATATATATATATATATATATATATCGTGAAAAGTGAAGATGACGGGGCAGTGGCGCGCACGACCATGTCGCGCCCAGGCCCCACGTCCCGGCTCGGCCTCCAACCAAAAATCCTCTATCTCTTCTATCATCGTGTACTTTCCTGTCCTTTCTGCTGTCGCCAGCATCACCCTAACAGTATGGTGGAGGTGCGGAGTCCTCCTCATCCCCTACATTGAACATCGGCGCCGTTATGAACCTGCCATCCCGCCTCGTTGAGGCAGTCATCCGCAGCAGCAGGCCAAAAACCATCCCATGGCTAATGGCTCCGTCACCCAGCCCCCGCCCAGACGCCACGACAAGCCGAATCAGACGCAGCCGCATTAGATAAAAAGCCTTCAGAGGATCCACCGCCCCTATCCCAAGCTTCCGACGCTCCTTGACGTGAGTCGCCCAGCCAGAACCGTGCAGTATTGTGGCTGTGGCTGGTGCAGTGGTCTGTGACACTGCAGAAGAGGCCGAAATTCAACGTCTCCATCTTCATCCCCATCCTCGCTGTCGGCAGCCGTCCTTTGTTGTTTTGTGTGTGTGGCTTCGTAAGTGTGCTTCATGTATTCATATATTCACCGGCCCGGTCGGCCGTTTCCGTCAGAGGAAGTATTGTGAAAACTGAAGACGACGACGGGGCAGCGGCGCACACTACCATCTCGCGCCAGGTCCCAAGTGCCGGCTCGGCCTCATTAAATATTTTCTCTGTTTTATCATCGTGTCTTGTACTTTTTGTTTCCGACAACATGACCTTCGCAATACAAAAACAATATATATATATATATATATATATATATATATATATATATATATATATATATATATATATATATATATATTTGTTTTGTTTTGTTTTTAATTCGCAGAGCTCTAATTGTGAAGTTATAACTCGTTTCAAAGGCGCTTTCTAGTCACAATAAACGTTCTCGTGAATTTATGTTACTGTATATTTTATGCAACTGTATGTACAGTGCCCCCGGAGACTTGACGCCGCTACTCGGTTACCCAAATATTATTCTATGGCCGGCTACTCAAAGCCAGATTGGTCACTGCAGCAGCTGAAATATCTTTCACGGGCTGAGTTGTGATCGGGGTGTCATAACTCACCACGTCCTTCAATCGGTAGCCCCAAGAATTGCACAGGAACTGCCAAAGGCAGATGTTCTCGGGGCGGCGTTGAATTTGGGGAGCACTGCACTTTTTCACGGTATATGCAATATTTTTATTTAAAAAAAAGAAACAGAAATAGGAAGGGTGAAGCAGCTCAACTTCCTATGAGGCTTAGCTTGGCGCCTCCACTTAGGCTCTCAACGCATCGATAATAATTTGTATGCACCAAGTTCCCTGGTATCTCGCACACTACTTTCAGAAGAAACTACTCATGGGTTGTTCTCATAAGACGATTGGATAAATTGTATATTTTTTAACTGTGATATCGTTTTTAATGTAAACTGGACGTGCATATATAAACCTTCATATATAACACATAACACCCTGAAGTATGCGTTAATTTGAAGTCAACCATTCCTACGACTAAGTGCCAAAGAATAATTAGAAATTAGGAAGAAGAAAATATCGACGACAGCTTTACATCTTGAAATAGAGCTTGAAAAATATTATCTTTTCAAGTGGACGATTTTATATATCCACAGAATCGATGACACTTGAAATTTATACGATATTCTAGACGATACCAACTGCTCTTTATACAAAAAAAATGGAAAAGCTTCAGTAGAGCAGATTGTTGGGCTAGTTGGTTTTGGAATTTGGAATACATTTTAGCCCACTGTGGTGTCTGATTCTTGTCTTAGTGTCCTTCTGGTTTGAGCGCTAAAATGTATTTCAAGTTCAAAAGCTTGTCTCTATAAAAACAATTTATGTTCAAATGTGTACTATTCGATTCTCCTCTCGTATTCAGGTTATTTTTCGATAAAACGACCTAACCTTAAAATAATAATGTTGTACTAGTTTTGTAGGTGTATTTTAAGCTTTCTTTTTATATACAGGATGGTTAATCTTAATTTTCACTGATATATATATATATATAGATATATTAATTCATGAAAGTTACACTAATGCGCTTTAAGAAGGTGAGTTATACGACCAGGGGGGCCCAACATACGGGGTCATTTCTCCCATTTAATCGGATAGTTAACTCAGATATTGAAATTAACTATTTTAATTAGTGAAAGTAAACATGTGGTGCCACTTAGAAACTTTCTGAGCTTCAACATTCGTCAATCCCACAATTCGTGCCTAAAAAAAATGGCAATAGCCAATTTTGCTTGCTAGTCTTTCGCAAACGGCCTATTTCCCTTCTCCCGATTGATTAAATTTGAACGCCCATCCTAGATCCACCTCCAACAACAAAAAAAAAAAAACATAAAAAACAAAACAAACAAAAAACACGAAAAAAAAAACGATTCCGTAGCGAGGCATCAAAGGTGAGCCAAAAAGGTCCAGGTCCGGACTCCCAGACCGGGCAGCCCCGCGTGTCCCGTTCCAGGGCGCGATCCCGCCACTGCGGGACGCGGGAGCTTCTGCCTGCTGCGTCTCCGCCCTGGGCCGGTGCGCTCCTCCTTAGGCGACCTGGCCACCCCGGGCTCCCCCGGGACCGCCATATCGACGCCCCGCTTAGCGCGGACACCCTGTCGGCACGGACACAGCCGCGGGGCCCAAACCCCGGACCGGGGCCGTCCCTGAACCAGGCCTCCCAGAAGCTGGATTACAAGAGCACGCCACGACTCCCGGCCGGTTACGCGCTCCTCGCAACCGGTTTTTCTGTCTTCTGGTTCTCTTTCCTTATTTGTGTTTTAATCGTCGTATGTGTGTACAAGGTGGGAGCTACGCGATACGTCTATAAATAAAATACGTGTTACAAAGAGGCGTTTTTGATATTTGTGTTAGGGAGAGAAAGAATAATTGTGTTGTGTGTTTTTTAAACAACGGGAAGTTCATGCGCCCTAGTGATCGACTGGTGTCTCTGCTGTAGATGAGAGATTTATCCAGTGCAGTATCGCGTGCCACTGCCAACCTGGGGTCTTTAACCTGCACCATGCAGTACTGATACATCACCGCACGCGTTCCTTGAGGTCGAGAACGACTGCAATATGTTTCTTTCAGGGCCGTAATCTCCGTCATCTCCGTGTTGGTTGAGACATATCGCACCCGACTGCAGGCGGCGTCGGGAGCACAGGTAACGGCGGAGATGACTGCGGAGAGAATGCGGAGTGTTACTTCGTTTTCAAGGCTAGCATAGCCTCCACCGTGTTGTAGCCCGCACTGCTGCAAGAACACGTGTCTTCGTCCTGCGTTTCATTCGTACTGCATCGTCTAGATCAGTGGTTCTCAAATGGGGGTCCGCGGACCTTTTGGGGTCCACGAAGCCCTGCCTCATCAGATCAAGCCTGGCAATAAAAGCTATCTTTTTTCAGGTCGAAACAAAATGTTTCAGATTTCGGGCGAGTTTTCCAGTGTGTATGTGAATAAGAGAGGTCTACTTTACACTAGCCCTTAGTGATATCCATTTATTAAGTCATTCTTGTATTTAACCTATATTTTTCCTCTCCTCTCACCACGAACGGGGTCTTCCATCATCTCCGCCGATCCACAAGGCGTCCGCGTAACATCGATGGTTGACAACCACTGGTCTAAATTATATTTTCGTGAACTCGATCCTGTTCATTTCGAACGGCGTCTCCTGTTTGCGGTGAATACTGAAAAGCTCCATAGAATAATACACGATCCTGGTTTATCAAACTGAGGAAAAATTGTAAAAAAAGAACCCAAATTGAAACTAAAGCAAAGGTGCATAAGAACTGGTTCAATGCTGACGTGGTAAACCAGGAGCGTGGGAAAAACGGGACGGACAACACAAAGCACTGGAGCTTTATTTTGTCCGTCCCATTTTTCTCCCTCGATTAGGCTACCAAACTGAAGCTGTCTTTCAACATAAAAATCAAAAATTTCGCAAGTACAACTTTTTATCTACAGCTTTATCTTGCCATGACGCCGAGAGCAGGCCCAAGTAAACTGAATGGAAAGCGCCGAATAAACAAGGACGAAGAAGGGGACAGAGACGAAGCGCACTCTCTACTGAGGGTTTATTGAAACAAACATTGACTATTAATACCGTCTATCTGGGTGTTGGCTCAAACAGAAAAACTCTTTATTTGTTAAGTGCAGTGACGGAGCGCTAATACACAGACTCTCCCTTTGCTCACTTGTGCGGAATGGCTCATGTATTTCTCGTGCGGTTTTGTTTGCGTATCTGCCCAGAACTGTTTTTTTTTTTTTCAATTTCGGGCCACATGGGCACCTATCACACCGCACCGCAAGATTGCCCGACAGGGACTGTTACACTGACCAGGCATGTTCCCTGGCCCTCTGATTTATGCAACGCCCCGTTTGGCCCACATACGATTTCCCGCAACTCATTGGTATGTTATATACCACTGACGTTGCACACTCTACGTATTGCCCATGTGGCCCGGATTTGGAAGAAAAAAACAGTTCTGAGCAGATACGCAAACAAAACCGCGCGAGAAATACATGAGCCATTCCGCATAAGAGAGCAAGGGGAAAGTCTGTTTATTAGTGCGCCGTCACTGCACTTAACAGATAAAGAGTTTTTTCTGTTTGAGCCAACACCCAGATAGACGGTATTAATAGTCAATGTTTGTTTCAATAAACCTTCAGTTGTGAGTGCGCTTCGTCTCTGTCCCCTTCTTCGTCCTTGTTTATTCTGCACTTTCCATTCAGTGATGTACCAACTAGCCCATTTATCTATTCTACCAAGTAAACTGTCCGTGAGGCTGTTATTTGTTGTTGTTGTTTTCGGGTCCCGCACCCCTATCACGTTTCCGTCATTTATAGACACCAGAATATTTTTACAGGTGTTCTGGTCAAACACGTGCTCCCTGGAGGTTGGAACATCTCATGTCGTGTCTTGGTTTCTTCAAGGTATGATACGATAAACACGGAGGGGTGACGACAGTGGGGAGTGAGCGATAGAGCGTCGGCTATAAGGCGGCGGGCGCCCCCGAGATCACGTAAGCTTTAAATATCGGACGCCACCGGATTTTGCCGGAAAGGGGTACTATCAACAGCTGCTGCTCTAAAGAACAGCAACAAAATTAACGGTCGAGCGGCGCGAGCTTGCTAATTCGGCATGCAAGGTAAGCACGTTCCCAATTCACGAGCGTCTAGATGGCAGCTGCCAAAAGCCCCTTTAGCGAGTCTATCGTCTCCTGCGAACGTTTAGGGAAATATATATTAAAAAATATAATCAAATGGATTGACCAGTTTCTGTTCACTTTATCCATTTTTTTTTAAAGGCCGCGCAATGATTTTTGTACTTTGTGTAAATACTAATTAGAATGAATCCCTGACGTTTATATAACCGATGAAACAGGCGTGAGGTTTACTCCTCGTGCACCGGTAATCGCAAATAAAAAATGAAAGGAAAGTGAGCAGCGTTTTTCTCCTCAACTCGCAGCCAAAACAAGTGGCCAGGTTATCTGGAATTGATTATATGCCGCCAGTGTTTATCGTAGCCACGCGCTGGGGTTGGCAAGCCACAGAACAAGCGCTGAGTTCCAGAGATCGTTAGAGTTCGCACATTGTAAATAAAGCGATTGGGCACGAGCCACTACCCGAATTCTTGTCGAGCTATTGATTATCACGAGACCAAATCGAGTGCTCACTGAAGGCTCGGCATCAATTTATGAGCCGCATTCAAATATCGTCACTGGGGGACACTGCGCCCTCCAAACTACGATATCAAGTTTTCCGAAAGAGAGACTGAAAGAAAACGCTCTCTTTTATTCATGAAATTACGCAGCAAACAAAAATGTTTCTTGGTCAATGTTGTGACGTGCGTCGTGGGTTCCACTAATTCTAGTAAGCTCGTGTAAAGTCAAAAAAACATGTCAGCTGAATATCGTTGCACCGCCCCTTTAAAAGATATATTTTTTCTCTTTATCTCTATCTCTCTTTCTCTTTCTCTCCGCTCTCCGGCGAAACGAGTCACCACGTGTGCAAGTTGCGATAAACTCGACCGTCGTGACGCAGTTGACTGCCACGTCGGTAAACAAATTACGAGCAAAGTCGTTATGTATATACTGAAATATCGTTATTAGAAATCTTTCGCGGCGTAAAATCACATTTAAAAAAAACATAAATTGTGTTTCAAAGTTTTTGTAATTCCATTTGTTATATTTATTTTTAGGTTTCTTGTCCGAAGATTTTTTAGCTTCCATTTTATATAATATTACTGTTTCTTGGTATGACGGCCTTCTTGGACATTTTTATTCAATTTCATTTATTTTCCCCTTACATTGCTCATAGGGAGCCTTAAATAAAAGAAATGAAAAAGGGGTGGGGGTGGACAAACATCAAAATACATGTTAACTAGCACTCTTTCTACTTTGTTTCAAGTGTTTCCCGAGGTCTTTTGACTTCTTTCAACAGAGGCTTTTACTCATCGAGATTTGTATCGCTTGTCGTGTTCATTAGAGCCCAGGTCCTCCCACGCGGACTCCATAAAACAAACAAGAACACAAAAGCTATATGTAAATTGCGGAACTGGCTGATGGTTCCGACAAACATGTACGTAAAGGCTTTCACGTAAAACAAAAACAAAACAAAAAACACACAAACAAAGAGGCTTGTTAAATGCCGACGGTACAGGCGGTTGACAATACCGAAATTGTTTATTCTTGCTCGTGCCTGTCACTTGCCTGGCACACGCACCTGACACCAGAGTGTCGAACCGACCGTAACCAAACCGAAAAACGGAACCGAACCGTTATTTTTAGCCGAACTGGAACTGAACCGAACCGAAATCTTCGCCGCCATCTTGGAACTGAACCGGAACTGAACGGGGAAAAATATATAATGGAAACCGGTTCAGAACGATTCACGGTAGTTTTTTTTTTTGTATTACAAAAGGAATATTTGAGAATAAAAAACGGCAGCTGTATTTCTATGTATTGATCAAATCGCCATACACAGAATGGACTACTTCCATGAATTCGTCACCGCGCACGTTGCATTCAGGGAACCAGTGGCCCAGAAGCGGAGTGCGTATGGATTTGGCAGTGACTATTTCGTCATTCACCGTCAAAATAGCATAAATATTATTTCGCTATCTATGACGTCACTTCCCTAAAATGTCAAAATAGTGGCTATATCCGGTTTATTGTTTCGACGTCCCCCGTCCCCGTCAAAGCAGCCGTCGCAGTGGTAGCCGTTTCAGTGGTTTCGTCGTTTCGCTCTGTTTAGTTCCTGATTGCGGTGTCGGTTGTCGTGTTGACGTGTTGACGGAGTCATATGTTGCGTGCCTGAAGAGGTTTCGGTCCTAGTTGGCAGTGAAGACGTCTTATTCAGCGTATGCGTGTACTCTGGCCTGACAGTTGATACTTTCGAACGTGACACGGCAAGCGGCGATGCTCTGAGCTCTCGCACGTCATTTTGGCGCACGTCTCACTTAAAACTTTGAATCTGCTACAATGGCGAGCTTGATGTCCTTCTTTCCGGCCTGTACGTAACAAATGTTTATGAGTACACTACGTAACACAAAAAAATGTACGTGCTTTTATGTCTCATATTGGGCAAGCGCGTCTTCGTACGGTTGCAGTCTCGCTTTGCATCTGGCTCCCGCCTTGTTTTAACCAGGTTTCGTGAGTTCGGGTTTTAGTCTAATATTTTTTTCAATTCGTGTATAAGAAGTGGGTTAACTATGAAACAATCGAGATGTTAGAAAAAATATTGTAAATATAAACATTGCCTCCTTGATGTTTCTTTACCGGTGCGAACAAACAAAGGTTCTGGCGAGGTTGTACGAGATACACGCATTTTCCAATCAATTTTAAATTTGATGACATGAAATTCAGCTCCTTTGTCTCTATAAAGACGTGAAATGAATCATGAAAAGCAACGGTTCCGGATTTTGTAATGTTGGGCACAATCACGCAAACGTACCCTGCGGCTGACGTTGCACTTCGAGAAGTTTTTTTGTTATTTTTTTTTGCATCCCCATCACTTAAAACGTTATAAAAACGCGCGCTCGACTGAACATTTGTTTTCGGAAAGTGCTTGTTGAGCCGCAACGCCGCCTGCAAGCAGAATGATATTTGTTTGACCGCCACTTTTCGATTATGTCCCAGTTCGAACTCCAAAAGCTCCAAAATTCCAAAGCTTTAAGTTTGAAATGTCAAAATTAGAAGAAAAAATATTTTTTACGGGGGACGTCAAAATGATTTTGAAAATATTTCCACGTCTTCAAAAGTGGCATAACGGACGTCAAAATAATATTTCAAATAATGTTGAAACTGGACGTCAAAATAGTGAGTAGTTATGGATTTTGCTTCCCACTGATTCCCTGAATGCATAACGAGGCATTACGCCGCTATACGGCGCTTCAAGTTTCAGAATAAGTCTGTTTGCAATGTATGAGGAATCGTGGGTTTTCGTAGCGCTTTTGCATTCGCACTATGATTAATCATGTGTCATAAGGTCACGTGATGTCATAGTGTCAAGACATGCTGTCAAGTAATGTCCCGTCACGCGGGCCTGCGACGTCACGTGGCGTCATCAAGTGACTCACTGCGTCAAATCGATATAAATTGAAAACGTCGCTAGGTTTATTAACGTTGTTGACACCGTGATGTCACATGACATTACGACTGCGCACCATCGCGTGCTCGGTTATCATGAGCCCGTGTTGAGCGCTCAGATTCATGACAATCAACATCGCGAAACACTCGGGTAATGGCTTGTGTTCACTCAAAGATGAGAATAGTTGAAACCTAACTATATGTCTCAAGCTCAGCACATGCTCTATACTTTGCCAACCCCAGCGCATGACTGTGATGAACACTGATGCTATATAATTATCGGCAGATCACGTGGCCGCTCGTTCTAATTGCGAGTTGAGGAAGGGAAGCTGTTTCCTACCTTTCTTTCTGCGTCTGCCATTGCGCGGAGAGAAAACGAATGGGTGTTTTTTCAAGTTATCAACGTCAGGGATCAGTTCCTAGAGGTATTTACTGAAAGTACAAAAATTGTTCCACGACCCATTTCACATGTACTGATCTTTGAGGCACCCAAACATGTTTTTGTTGTTGCCGAACTCCTTCGGAAAGTTGTTCCCGAGAATCGAAGCATTGAAAGACTAAATGTGACTTGTTTATCCGACGTTACATGCAACTGCAAATGTGTACGGGAGGGACACTTACAAATAAATATCCTAGTGGCCTCAGAGGGACTGCCGAACGTTGCAGCCGCACTTAGTCTCGCAGCAAATGTCGTTTTCAAGTTCTTCCCCAAGCTTCGACCACCTCCGTATTTTGTTTAAACTTCACAGTTTATGGGTGCAAAATAAAACCAATGCAGGATTACTGTTATTAAGTGGCACAAATATGATTGTCGAATTAACACGCACAAATGGAGGCCCTCCCTCAGGAATAAACAGTGTTATCCAGAGGGGCAACGAAAAAATGAAAGCCGTTTACAACTCCCTGTAACGCCGAATTAGAGCGCAGCTTTTGAGGAGGAGGGGAAGGCACGGGGGGGGGGGGTCACGTGACCTGGTGCCACGTGACCTCGAGGAGGGGGGGGGGCGGAGAAAATTTTTCGCTAAATTTAGCGGGGAAAAATTTCCGCTAGATTTAGCGGGGAAAATATTCCTCTAAGATTTAGCGAGAAAAATTTTCCGCTAAATTTGGCGGGGAAAAGTTTCCGCAAGATTTAGCGGAGAAAATTCTCCGCTAGATTTATCAGGGAAAATGTTCCGCTAAATTTAGCGGGAAATTTTTCCGCTAGAAGTAGCGGGAAAATTTTTCCGCTAGACTTAGCGGGAAAAATTTTCCGCTAGATTTAGCGGGAAACTTTTTCCCGCTAAATTTAGCGGGGAAAATCTTCCGCTAAATTTAGCGTGGGAAATTTACCCATCATGCACCGCGCGGTTACGCCGACGGCGACGGCAACGCCGACGCCGACGCAGCTCAAGCCGGAAACGGGCGCCTAAGAGCTGCGCTCTAAAATAAAAAAGTGTGTGTGTGTGGGGGGGGGGGGGGGGGGGGGGTAGTTTTCAAGATTACAGTGGTGGTTGTAAAGGTTCCTCCGCCCCGTATCTTTGGTACAGACCAAAGAGTTTGGCCCAGGAAACTTCTTTGTTTGCAAAAAAACTCTTGCCAGAAAGCACGTTTTCGTGGTGCCCGAAGCTCGCACAGTTCCTCACGACGCAACACCAAGCAAAAAATAATTTGTGTTTCTCAAATACATGGCGTGCACTGGACGCGACCCTTCTGCGGCGTGAATTTTATGCCACTGGATTTGATTTTCTCACCAAGAACAATTCGCAATGACCACCTGCATACAGTGAGATGACGTCAGGTGCAAACCATGGTAGTTCAGTTTCCTGGTGAAATGGCGATGTCCGCAATACTGGCAAACTTAGACGCCCGAATTGTAAAGGTGTGCGGTATATATAGCGGTCTCGCGATGATACGTGGCAGCGTAATAAAATATTAGAGAGCATGACTGATAAAGCATAAAGTTGTGAAGTGAAGGCCCTGAAAAGAGTACACGTAAAACCGAATTTAACATTAGAGTTCCGAGGCAGTATTTCGCGAAGTTCCAACCTCATGGAAGCTGACGCCCAAATGTGATTTATATTAGGATTATTATAATATTTGTCTGTCCTTCGTCCTGTTTATGTGTGATTAGGTATATCCTTACATGCCTATGCACTTGATTTTTGCATTAAGGCATCTTGCATCAGATTCTTTTGAAGAATACCATCTATTATCTTTCTGTTTCTGCGCATTTCGTGTTTCTGCCATCCAATTCATTATGTGAGCACAAAGATCTTTTTGATGTACCTCGCGACCCGGTGTTTAAAAATCAACGACAAAAAAACAAGTTTTCTGAGATTGGCTCTACAGCTGGTGTATTTTTGAGTATCGTAATCCCGCGTCGGTCACAAGCGGGCATGTGAACTTCATGCAGCCAAATTTATCGATGATTAAAAAATATATGTATAATGACTGACTGAGTATTCAACATAACAAGGGCCGAATTCTCCCACAAATTATCTTAAAGATATTCTGCAAATCTTCTCCGGCGTTTTTATCCTCGATAGTCACATGTATAGATAATTTGGGAGAGTTGAATCAAAATTTTGACTTTTGAAGTTGATATCAATAACTGTGTTCCTGACACATATATAACTTATTAAACTTCTACGAGTATTGCCTCTTTATGTGATAGACAAGTATTTTATGTGTTTGTGGCCTGGACGAAAACAAAGTACAGGGGGCGCGCGTGGCGGAACTATGAATATTACGCACGCAGACCGTCAGAAAGTGACCAATTAAGTAGCTGCCATGCCGATTAGATAATTAAACAATACGTTGTTCTATTTAAGAAAAAAATCGTTAATTAGCAAGGGTGGTGCTTATTTACAAATTGAACTGACAGGCATCGTGTCAAGAAAAAACCTCAACAGCAAGGCTATGCCAGTTTATCCAGTATATGAAAATGTTTACTTGGGTACGCGCTATTTTAGATTAAATTCGATCTGAGTACGAAGGTGCGTATAGATTGGAGTGAACAATTTTGATCCCTTCATTCTGCGTGATTCTTTTCATGCATCACGGTGCTGAACGTAAACAATGTTGGTTCGAAAAACAAGCGTTGTGATTTCCGCTCCATGTGTCTAAAAAGGTAGACTGAAAGGGCTTGTCCTAAAACTTCCGTGACAATATGAAAATGTTATTCCCTTTAGCCCAGCTGCGTGGTGTTTCTTAAATAATATTTCGCCATATATATCGGGACGATCGCTGCCTATTTCGTGATTTTATGCACTGTAATAATTCCTTAGTTCACGAGGACAACTACGATTCAACTTTAAATGGTGCGACGTAAAGTTGTGCTAATCATGGGTATTTTAGGCGACCAACCACATTTCGTGACAACCTTTCGATTCCGGTAGAACATATGTGAATGAGGTAAACAAATGGATGTTGGTTGGTATAAGCACGACGTTTTGTATGCTAATCTAGATTTTATTTTACTGTAGCGTCGAAATTAAATAACGCACTTTCTTATTTTTGGTACCTCAAAGTAAATGTGGATTGTACAAACGATAAAAAAACACATAGTTACTCGTTTTAAGATGGAGATAAGGCCTGTTGCGAGAACAACGCAAAAAATAGATAATCAATTTAGCGGTTCGAACCGGTTTGAACCTTTATTTTGGGTTCCCGAAATTGAACCGGAACTGAACCGAAAGTTGTGAACCCGAAACCGAACCGAACTGATAAAAAATGCCGTTCGACACCCTGCCTGACAGACAAGCGTTTGGTGCACCCAAAGTTGCTGGATACTGGGAATGTAGCGCCATTGCTTCCCCTGACTGCTAGCCGGACACAAACGGATACTGACATACAGACGACCAAAACCTCGTAAGGTGATTGGCTGATCAGTCACTATTGCCATTGCCAATCACCATCTCCTTTAAGATCTTCGAAGCTTCGAAAGGGTTGTTCAGAACCAATCGCGTCAAAATCTCTAAAGAGAATCCTAGTACTGAAAGCGTACCTCGCCAATATAAGTGTCTTTGACAGCGTGCATGCCGTGAACTTATCAATCATGCCTATTTCCACAGATCTCTTACGAGAATATTGTTCTTGCGTATTTGAAGAGAGGGAAATTATTTTTCAATGCTGCCAAGCACCGACGCCGCATGTAGTGGCGCGGTGCGAAGATGTGCCCTTGTTTGGCCGGTGTGTGGATAACAAAATATCATAATACAAAAAAAAAGTATTTATAAAGCAACAGCTATCGCCGGGAATATAAATCGGCTCACCAAGAATGGAGGGATAAAAGAGAAACTGCTACTTTTATGGGCCAAAATGGCGAGACCACACGTGGAGCTTGGCGCTACTTTCCCACGATCCAGTGTCTTTAGCGGAAGTAACCGCATCATCTTGAGAAAGACACGCGGCTGCACTCGAGTCCAATCGGCGAGGACACGAGCACTATACGTCATCGTTCGGCGGACATCGACGTTTTCTGGATCCGCTTCAAGGGAGAGAGCCGGAAACGGTTAGGGTCCAGCCAAATGGCACACTCTGCCTTAAAAATCGTCGAAAGTTTCGTTCTGCGTTGGACGTCGGTAGGCTGCGGAGTTTTTCCCCAGACAGCCAAGATACGGTGTCGATCCCACGGGACAATCGACGCAGGCACCATGATTGAATTTCGCTAAGCGCTCAAACGGTTGTACCCGCAGCCTTCGTACCATGGAAAACACGCGATTGACCAGGTATCTCCGGCTTGGCTTAGTTTGAGCTAAAGTGAATGAAGCCATTTTTATTTTCAATATATTTTGTTTGCAAAGGCACTAAATGTGTGCTACACACCAAAGCTGGGCACAATGCTTTAAAAAACTATCTTAGACACCGATACCTGATACCTTAAAAAATTGTATTTCCGATACCGACACAAGATACAGAACCGAAATTGATTTCCGATACTGTATCTCGATACTTCGATACATCACTGAAATCGCCAATATTAACAAACCTGGTAATTTAAATAGCTAAACTACGAAATTTATTCCTGGCTTCTGGATTATTTAGTATATTCGATATAGTGGACTGTTCTTGAAATGGCTTAAACGATTCCGGCCACACAGATTTCTTTAGGCTCCACTATCGACGCGGCTGGTTTCGTTGACTTAGCATTGCACTGATGTCATGGTGACGTTCAAACGACCAATTTCATAAACAGCGCAGCAAACTTTCAATCTCATATTCTTGATGCGAACCGTTGTTTGAGCACTTGACTACACACACAAATCAAATAACCTTTTTAATGCATTTCGTTTGTTACTGCAGTATTTACCGCGTTGCTTCTGCCTTTGCCCTGTGCTGAAAGGTGCAGGCTCCGGGCGCTTATGAAAGCCGAACAGTTATTTAGCCGGCACAGTGTTTAACAGACGTCTGAAGTTGAACGTTCCGCGTTGAAAGCTAGAAGGAAAACAACAAAATGAAAAGAGCTGAACGTTTTTATTAGGCAAAGTATATATTGCTAATCCCTCTTATTTAGATGTTACATTTTCTTAAAGGTGCTCAAACCACCGGTCTGAAAGAGCCATACAACGCGGCCGTGCTATAAACGATGAATAACAAAATCCTCTCTACAGGAGCAGACGAGCGCATGGCCGTTTTGTATTTGATAAAGGCGGGTTTGATAAACGGATAAAGGATAAGAATAGGATGAACGGATCACTTTTTTCAGTCTGCTACCGCCTGAAAGAGCGCCGCTGCACAAAGGTCTGACTCACAGCGTCTTCAAAATCTGAGGAACATCCTTTTTTTCTTCTCCTTTTTTTCAAATTCGAGTATCCTGAAAATACTAAGGGTGGGCGCTTGATCGATTAACCTATCGATTAATCTATGAATGCTTTAATCGCGATTCATTTTTAACCTGTTATTCGGAATTTTTATTAACCAAAAGAGAGTAAAAATTAAACGCTTCCACCCCGCAGGCGTGAACGTCTACACCTGTATGAAGGGGAAACTTTAGGTGAAGTTTTGACTTAAAATAAACTGCTTGGTGGGACGAGATTTTAGCTCCAAACGTGTGCTGAAGGTTATACATGTCCCGGGCACTTCAACCTCTTGCAAGTGTCTGTTCAGAGCAGCAGGGACAATAGTGGACCATCAAAGGAGCTCGCTCTTGACGCAGGATACCAAGGAACATTTAAGACTTTGCAGGTGAAGTAATAATTTGAGTCTAAGTGTCTTTTGACTGTTCTCAAATACACATCGAAGTTTATTCATAATCAAAATTAAATATTGCGCATTTATTGCATATTCAGCAAAGGCAGAAAGTGTATTTTTGACTTTTCTAAAATATAATGCATAGAAATGAACGAAACCGATTAATCGATTATTTAATCGATTAAAGGGTGCGATCAATCGGGTTAACATTTTTAATCGATGCCCGGGCCTACAACGTATACGATTCGTTAAAAATGTATTCTCGGTACCGATACACGGATACCTTCTTTTCTGGCAAGCGATACCTAATACCGATACACAAAATGTATCACAAGATAGTATCGAAGATACATGTATCTTCGATGCTGTCTATTCCTACTAATTACGTCGCTGCAAAGATAGAGGAAAGAAGTTCGGTGGAGGGGTAATTTAAAAAGCACGTTGGTTGCGTTAAATTTGTTTTTGCCCGTTTTAGTTTTTATTTTGGTTATGTGACACCACCCCGAGGAATTTGTGACAATAAAACACCATGATTTTGAAGTTGTCAGTGTCTTAAGTCTTAAATTCGAGTTCCAAGCGGGGGATCGGTGGCCGAGTGGTCTAGCGCACACCAGCTCTGAGCACGTGGAGCGAAAGCTCGCGCTGCAGAACCCAGGGATCCTAAGTTCAATCCCCACCCCTGCCCGTTTTGATCTGGACTAGCATCGTACCGGCGTGTGGTCGTGTATCACTACTGCGTGGTGCACGTTAAAGACCCCAGGTTAGCAGTCGTACTGCACTGGCAAAATTGTTCATCTACAACTGAGACACCAGAAGCCCACTGAGGCAGACTAACCTGCGGCTGTATAAACATAAACACAACAATTTGCTTTGCTTTGCTCCAAGCTTTCACGAATTTTATATAGCACAGACACCCGTGCAGTGTAACCGCTGCACGAGGCTGCATAGGTGTCGAGTGCAATCTGATAGGGCTTATACTTTATTCCACCCATTCCACAATGCATATACGAGGGTAAATTGAAAAGTTTCAGGAATGAAAGTGAAAACAATATATATCTGATTTAAGGTATAATTTATTTTTCGACGTAATTCCCCCGAAGCTCGGCACACTTGGGCCAGAGCTTCTCCAGTTTTTCGATTCCCTCCCCCTCTCTCTTCGAGATCCCTAAAACAACTTTTCACAGCCTCCATCTCCTCTCCATTCAACAGAATATTCTTTCCATCCAAGAAGGTCTTGAGCTGCGGCAATAGATAGAAGTCCGAGGAAGCCAAATCAGGCGAATACGGTGGATGCGGAAGGATTTGAACTTCAGTTTTGTCAGTTTTTGCTGAGTGACTGCACTTGAATGGGCGGGTGCATTGTCGTGGTGAAACAACACAAGTTTCTTAACCATTCCAAAAAATGCCAATTTCACGGGTGTGAGAACGGTTCCAAGCCGGATCCTACGGATCCCGGCAGTTTCCCATCTACTGCATCCCCTGTGCATAATGTCTTTCATTGCCGGCAGCAAACCCCGAATGTAGGCCCTCCTCGCCTGTCTGGCCAGTTGGGCCAGCTCTACAGGGTCCACTGCTTTAGGCTTTATCTCTTGAGAGGTTGGGCCATGCACTGAGTGGTTGCTGTTGGCTGCCCCGCGGCAGCTAGGTGAGTCCTCTAGTTCTCGGATACGAAACTTTGTCCCGGTAGCCACTCGATGGTAGTGCAATTCCCCCGGTGCGAAGATGAGCTGCGATTTCTTTATCTTTTACACGGTGCGGCTTTTGTGTCTGTGAGTCTGTGAAGGCTCGTGTTTATCCTGGCTGGGTCTGTCTTTTTAATCACCAAGATGGCCCTTAGTTCTGCCTCTTTGACAGAGGTTCTTTCAGGTGCACTTTTAAAAATAAGGGTTTAGCCTTGCACCCTTTGTCACATATAATACACCCCGAATCTTCAGTTCGACGTACTGCGCACTGAGGTCCAACTGATGGCCTCAACTTTTGCGAGGGCCTTGATAACGGTGCGATATAACATATTAAACAGCTAAAGTACGTATGAAAAAAATGCAAAAATAAAAATACTGAGGTTTTGCAATAGAGCCAAGAAAACCCCGGTTACCGCATTTTCCGGGCTATAGTCCGCACCCGGTGTATAGTCCGCAGGGGCCCATTTAGGCCGAAAACAAGATATTTTTGCTTAGATAGTCCGCAACCGGTGCATAGTCCGCACGCCAAGCATAGTCCGAACCTGGTGCTTAGTCGACACGAAAATCTTCTCATACACGGCACACCTTGACAGATTTTTGGTTTCTTAGCTCACAAAGAAGCATGAATTATACATAAGTCATCATTAACATTCTGTTTCATTCTAAATTTCGTCATATCTCGTCACAGTGAACGATCTTGAAAGTCAAAATTTATGTATAGTCCGCACGCGTAGATAGTCCGCAGAGCCAGATATTTCAACTTCGAAGCATGTGTAGGCCGCAGACTATAGCTCACGTATATTAGCTATTTTAATAAGTTGTACAACTCGGCTATCAAACCGCTCGTTGAAGTTGGTACCGTCGGTTCAACGTCAGTGCGCTGTATGTCGAACTCAAGTTTTGGGGTATATTATATGTGACAAGGGCTGTATGTTGTATGTATGTGACAAGGGCCCTTTTTTAGAGTGTAGTATGGCAATGCACTCTAAGTTTCTTCTTGAATCGTACCAGGACGGGGATGTAGCATTCTCCAATTTGGTTGCATCTATGCATCTTAGTTCCTCTCCCGTTGCGTGTTCTTCACACCCGGCTGCGCGCAGTCCCGCCGTTCGAGCCCGCTTTCCTTGGTTTATCATTTCCGGCATTGGTGAGCGGTCATTAATGGCCGTGTCATGCATAGAGGGTTGTGGTTCTTTTAACGGGGGTCTGTCTTGCATGTCGTTCCCTACAATATCAAGCAGCTTGCGTCCGGGCGTGGTTCGCTTTAGTCGCTAAAAATGTGAGATGCTTCGAACCTCTGCGCGTTCTTCTGATCATGTTCAATGGGGCTTCTTTCCTAAAGTCTTCAATGGCCGTGCACTTTGGAAGGCGCGTAACCGCCCTCATCAGCGGAAAATAGGAAATGTTTACAACTATTTTTGCCAGCGGCGGCCGTTTTCTCGTTTGCTTTCGCAGCGTCGCGTCTGCGACGAGAAGGCGCGATATTTCTTGTCGTCTGCTGCTCTCGGTCACTCTCGGGAAGATCTCGGAGTCGCTCGGAGCACGTCGAGTACGTGTAGGCCAGTGTTGTACGGAACGGCGTTCCAAGGAACGGCGTTCCTGGAACGCGTTCCTTTTAGGAGGAACGAAGGAACGCCGCCGTTCCATTTTACATCGGGGGAACTGGAACGGGAACGCGTTACATTTTTACTGGAACAGAAAGAGTAACGGCGTTCCTTTTTTCCGTCCAGTGGGGTAATTTTTATTTTATTTCGAAGAGGGAAATTTTGAAAGTACAAAAACTATATCCTTACGAAGTACAGGATCTCGTTACCTTTTGGCTACTAATCTTATAGATTATTTTGTGTGGTCCTCGCTTGCTCACAGTTTCGGTGCAGGACACTGGTGGACATTGATTCTTTGTTGAGTGCCCCAAACTGCGGTACAAAAAGGAAGGCATTTAGTCGTAGGAAAATACAAAGAAAGAGGGTTGTTTCAAACTCACCTACTTTCTCTGGTTCCATGAATCCTCATACACACAGAAATCTAAGGCCGACTACAGCCACTTGTGAACTTTCATAACAAGACCTAGAGTTACAACAATATCACAGACTGCCAGACATCGAACGCACCCTTGTATCCCGAACATTGGTCACTTAAAAGATACACAAAAAAATAACCTTTATTTCTTCTCTTACCTTCAAAATGAACAACAAATCCAACCTTACAAAGAAGTGTTTGTAGTTTTAAGACTGACCTTCCAAAAGCCCTACCCTCTCCTCGACTTGCTCGTCATGCGGACGGCAACATCGAGAAGCAACTGTTGTTAAGTTCGAACAAGGGACTTTGTTCAATTGAAACGTGTGAGGTTGCTGTAAAACGCTCGTACAATGTTGGGTAAAAGTACATTCGGCTCGTCTGAATCGTCCACTACAAACATGAATATGGTTAAAAGCTGAGATTTTTAACTTGTATATTTCACCAAATGAAAGCCTGCTTCCGCTTGTTTTCTTCTGTTGCCCTTCCATAACGACATACAAACTCGTATATTGACTACTAATGGGATAGATAAAAAATCTCTGCTTGATTTAACTAAATATAGTAATTAGCAAAATACAAATGTAACGTATATGTAACGATACGTTCCATTTTTTAAACTGTAACGGGAACGAGTTCCTTTTTCACAGATGTAACGTGTAACGGGAACGCGTTCCAAAAATCAGAAGGAACGAGGAACGAGCTTTCGTTCCTTTTATTGAGGAACGTGTACAACACTGGTGTAGGCTTAATTCACCCTGTTGCCCCCGGATCGTGCAACGCCTCGCTCGTTTCGCCTCATGGGAGGAACCGCGCGGAGATGGTCAAGTTCTACAGGAAGGAAGACGAGACTACGACAATTCCGTGTTTTCTACTTGGCACGTAGCAGCACAAGCAGCGACAACAAAAGAAGCAACGATGTACCGTCGGTGGTGATGAATCATTGGCCTTTCCAAGACCGCGAAAAGAAAATAAGGAACGCGCGCTCCGACTTCTTTCTTGTCTTCGTGAGTGAATCAGGTGAATATTTCCCTAGCTGTGAGCGGTTGATGTCTTTGCTAAGAACAAATAGTAAGAAGAACCCCTCCCCTCTACTCCCTGCACCTCGAATAAACATACGAACCTTTGTTTCAAGTGGACTGTTCCCTACTGAAAAAGAACAAGGGGCATTTAAAGTTCGAACGGGTTACGAAATGAACCTTGCTTTGAGGATCCGCTGGTCCCCTTTGTTCCTTCGTCGTTTCAGTGTTTTTTGTTGTGTTGTAGAGGGGTGTGGTGTTTGCAAAATGCGTGTTTCTTTCAAGCCGGTCATGGTTGGATAGTGTCGGACTACAGCGTGTCGGATACAGTCGCTCGTCTCAAATTGAAGCTGTTCTGTTTTACAGCTCAAATAAGCGCCACACAGATTACCTTTTGTCGTAAGGTACGTCGGTTTTATTACCTTAGCAGATTGTTTCAAAGGTGCGACGGGGATCAGAACGTAGACATGGGAGATCATGTTAGCTACGCGATCATGCTCTTCCAAGATCACGACCATTCATTTTTCGTCCGCCCTACTTGCTGTGTACCAGAGGATGGCGAACACACCAAAGGAGCAGCGGTGCCACTGGTGGTGGTGATTCGTCCATGCTGCGAATTACTGAGCGTGCACGCTGCCTCCTTCCTTGTCCTGGAAGGTGAACGTTTATAGAGCCATGAGCGAAGCGATTGCTATAAACAAACAGGAAAAACCGGAAGGACGCGACCGCGCAACTCAACTTCCGGCAAACGTTAAGTTACTCGAGACAGGCAAAACGCTTCGCCTGGCGAAAAAAAGATGGGGTTCCGAACCGATTCAGATTTTCTGACAGCGACGAGCTGATTTCACCACTCGGTTCCGAAATCAACTCATCGCCTGCTCGGATCCGTCCGTGAATTCGAAATCGTAAACGCACCATAAAATCAAAGTTTAATTCCAAGGCACCAACGCGTTGTGAGACGTGTTCAACACCAAATAGGATCCAAGTGTGCTTTTGTAAGACAGGCTATCGAATCCTGGCAGTTTGGAGTAAATGGTCCTCAAAGATGCCACCATTTCGCTTGTCCAATATAAATAACTGTAAAGCCCCATCATGATTCAACCTTGTACAAAAACAAAGGGTGAAGGGCATACTCCTAAAACAAATTTCAAAAAAACATAAACACACAAACCAAAAAGAAAATCATTGGATTCGTAGCGAGGCATCAAAGGTGAGCCAAAAAGGTCCAGGTCCGGACTCCCAGACCGGGCAGCCCCGCGTGTCCCGTTCCAGGGCGCGATCCCGCCACTGCGGGACGCGGGAGCTTCTGCCTGCTGCGTCTCCGCCCTGGGCCGGTGCGCTCCTCCTTAGGCGACCTGGCCACCCTGGCTCCCCGGGACCGCCATATCGACGCCCCGCTTAGCGCGGACACCCTGTCGGCACGGACACGCCGCGGGGCCCAAACCCCGAACCGGGGCCGTCCCTGAACCAGGCCTCCGAGAAGCTGGATTACAGGAGCGCGCCACGACTCCCGGCCGGTTACGCGCTCCTCGCAACCGGTTTTTCTGTCTTCTGGCCTCGATTTTGAGATCCTTGTATATGTGTGCAAGGTGGGAGCTACGCGAAGCACTCATAAAATCTTGTTGCCGAAATCGCTGCGTACAATATCGATAGAGTGCTTTAGCATTTTCACTGTCTTCTAACGCGAAACGTTTTATTTATTAAACTGCTTGAGAACTTCTGTGGAAATTCTAGGAATAGTCAATCAATCAATCAATCTTTTTTTTTTCTCGGCGAGAGGGAACTCTTTTCGAGGGTCTAAAATGGAAAATGGCGAGTCAAAGTCGCCTGACGGGGTGCCAATGGCCTACATCAGGGGCAAGCTCCAGCAGCACGTGCAAAGCAGCAACAACAACAAAAAAAAGCAGAGTAAAGACAATTTACGCAGACATCATTGACAATAGCAATACATCACTTATCAATAACAGAAGCAAAAAAAAATAGAATAGAAATAGATTTGTAGGATAACATGCAGAGAAACACCGTCCAAATAAATACATCGACAGAGCGTTTGTAAACAAAGCACCCAGTTAAATATAGCACAAAAAATGCAAAACATATATAAAGTTTCACATTAAAAAGGCTGTTGTAAGAACATATGCACCAACAGCATCATATATAAATATGTATGCCAATAAGCATTAAAATCAATAAAAACAGTAACACGTACATGTAATACTAAAACGCTTTAATTATAAGTCAGTAAAAAAGCAAGAGCAATATATTTCCCTATCAAAATAGATTAAAATGGATTCACATGATGAGCAGCCATATTTAATAAGAAATAGAACAGTTGTCTTTTAAGAACAATCACAGTACAGGTAAGAGCTACGTCGTAGTTTAACTCGTTTAGTAAATGAGTGACTTGAAAGTTTACCGTTTGCTTGCATTAGTTTGTTCTTACGTGCGGTACATTATATGCTGTAGAGAATCTTAGGTTATATTTCGATGCATTTGAAGGAGTAACGCTAAAGTAATTTTGTCCTTTTGTATGGATTAACTGTTCATGTTTATAGTTGTATAGCCTAGTGAGTGGTAAAACGTTAAAGCTTTCGAGTAATTGTTCGGCATTGGCATCATAGTTTACGTTTGCTATACTTCCTTTTATACGTCTCTGTAAACTAAAGAGCCAGTGATAGTGTGTTTCACAAGTTGCACCCCATACTAGAAAGTAATAGTAAAGTTTTTTGATAAAATAGTGCACAATATAATTATACATTTAGCCAGGTAGGCAAGGTATTCTTTGCATTGTAACTCACTCCAATAGCGCTTGATAAATATTTTTATATGCTCGGTTCGTTTTTTTCCAATATAGTTTGTCATTGAACCATATACCTAACCATTTGCAGTCTGTTATTTGCTGTATAACTGTCATCTATTTTTGAACATGTAAGTTTATTAACTTTTTTATTTTTTGCCACGATTAACATAAACCTGACTTTCTTTGCATTCAGTTGCATCTTATTTATCTCCATCCAGCTATCTAGAGTCTGCCAATAATAATTTGCGTTTATTTCTATTTGTTCAATCATAGTTCAATTGTAGAAGAATTTGGAATCTTGGCAATATTCTCCAGGTAAATAATAAAAAGATATGGTTCTAAAATAGATCAATGTGGAACTCCATACTTAACTGTCATGTGGTCACAACAAACACCACTGATTTTTACGTACTGTTCCCGATTTTGTACGAAGCTTCTTGTTATATTCAAAGCCTTCCCCTAACGCCATAGTGAGGCAATTTGTGTAACACGATGCTATGATTGATACTGTCGAATGCTTTTCGAAAATCCAAGTGTACTGCATGAGTGAGTAGCTTGTTTTCAATGTTATTTAATATCTCATCTTTAATGTGTAATAATGCATGTTAAGATGATTTCTCTTTTTAGAATTCATACTGAGCTGCCAAAAGGAGCGAGTATTTTGTTAGAAAATGCTGTAGCCTGCTATTTATCGGTTGCTCAACAACCTTTGAGAGTATAGAGAGCACAGAAACTGAAGTGCAGTTGCTAATGTCATTCTGATTATTACTTTCATAAATAACAGTTACTCTCACAGTTTTTAAGGCACTTTGGAGAATATCGGCTTTATATATAAGGTTTATTTTATGTTCAACTGGTTTACTTATTATGGTAGACACATGTTTATATGGCTCAACTTTAATGTCATGAATCCCACAAGCGGCCTCATTTTGCAGTGTTTTAATTATTGCTTCGACCTCGGTGAACGTGACAGGATATAGCATAATAGAATGTTCCATACGCGTTCCCGCAAGGGTATTTCATGTGACAGTTTTTGGTCGTTGTGTGCGCCTAAAACCTTTATGAAATGTTCATTTATTAGATTGGCTAGGTCACGTTCTTTGAAGATTGTGGAACCAATTTTCAGCTCATTTAGGAGTACCTTTTCGAAATTGGGCATTAAAATAGATTTCAGGGCATTCCAATTGCGCTTTGAATAATTCCGAAGATGATAACACTTGCTGATGTGATACTGAGCATTGGCCTTCTTATTGTTCTGGTTGAGTGCATTTCTATATTGCTCATATTCTACATATACAACGTTATCGCAAGTTCTTCTCTCTTTTTTATGTTTTTGTATATATTTATACGTTTTGCTAGGCACTTGACGTCCATGTCCTTCTACTTTTTCCGCGTCCTCTTCTAAATTGTTTTAGAGAAATGCTACGTCTTAACACGTTTTAAGTGCTGCAAAAAAATGGCATATGGCTCTGACATTTTGACTTGCCATAACGTTTTCTCCAATTTGCTTCAGATATTAGATTGCGAAATTATTCAATGCTTTTGTTATCAATCTTTCAAAAATGTGTAATACTTGATTACGATAAACAGCGGCAAGATATGAGGTGTGGAAAATGCAAAACAAAGGAAAATGGTCCCTCACATTAGCAAGAAATACTCCAAGAACAGTATTCAGTGGAGCAGTATTTATAATGCGTATCGATCAGAGTACTTCTATGTGACGTCACTCTTATTGAAATGTTTAAAAGGTTTGAGCAGCCATATGACAGAATCAGAGTCGTGAAATTGACGTTTATTGCTTGTATCACTAATCAAATCGGTGGTAATGTCACCCAATATTACTCAATTCCGGAGATTCCGGAATAATGAGTGATTTCGCATTAAAACGCTCTAGTAAAATACACTACGTCACTTGCTTCGCGAAAAGTGGGATATATATCTTTAAAATCTAATTTTAAACACGAGCAGAATTCGAAACCGAAACTTCGGCTCCGTCCGGCAACATTTGCTTTGGGCCGCCAAGAACATGGCTATCACGTGGTACGATATGTCACTTGATCCTCTACGCCAGTGGTTCTCAACCATTGATGTTTCGCGGACCCCTTGTGGATCAGCGGATATAATGGAGGACCCCGTTCGTGGTGAGAGGAGGGGGAAAGTATAAGTTATTTATGATAATGATTTTATAAATGAAAATAACTACGGGCTAGTGTGAACTATACTTCTCTTACTGACATATACACGAGAAAACTCACCCGAAAATTGGAACGCTTCTTCTCAGGCTGAGAAAAGGCAACTTTTATTTCCGGGCTTGACTGATGAGGCTGGTCTTCGCGGACACCTAGAGTGCCCTCGCGCACCCCACAGGGTCCGCGGACCCCCATTTGAGAACCACTGCTCTACGCGACGACGGGCGGGATTGGGACGGGCGAGTGCCAGGCCCAAGTGTCGTCTGCACCGCACTCTTCACCACGTTTTGGTGTCTACGACGTTTCACCACATCTGCACAACTGCGGCGTAAGTCTGCGCACGTGGTGTCCGGTAGTGTGGACGAAACTGCAAAAAACAATAATCGCAAACGGTGAGACAACGTCGGTGGTTGTGACGCGGGAGACGGCGGTAACGGCGGTAACGGCGGGACCACGGCGGGGCGACCGGACGGCTCCACAGCGCGCTGCGCAGGCACGTTACGCCAATCACGTGGACACCACCGCTGAGCACCGAGAGGAAACGTTGCTGACGTCACCCATTACGCTTGCCCGGAAAAGTAAAAACAAGCAAAAGGGGGCCATGGTGATGACGTTTAGCTCAATGTTGGCTACGCCCACGCCGTAGCCTTGACTGCGCTGTTGGTTGCACCTCAATTCGCCCGCTTGAGTCAGCCGATTTCGGCAATTTGGCGAGTTGCAAAGTTTGCCGGACCGTTTAAGAAACATTTAGACGGAACTACGTTGTAATATTTGGCGTGTGGTCTTCTTTGGTGATACTGAAAAGGGCTGTGTTTTTTTTTTTTTGTTAATAAAATAAAGCGGAGTTGTTTCTTGATGCAACAAATTTAATATTAATTTTCTCCCCTCTTCGTTCACAATATCACTACGGCTGCACTTCTCAATCTTCCCTCACCCCAAGATATATATACAGTGCAGCCTGTTCTAACGGGGAGGAGTGGTTCCCCAAATACTTTGTAACCAGGCATGTACAAGTTACTCCAAAAAGTAATTAAGTTAAGGTACTGAGTATTGACGTCAAAAGTAACTTGAGTAAAGTAGAAATTACTTAAATAGAAAGTAACTGAAAAAACTTACTAATTACTGTAAAAAGTAGTGAATTACTTTCGAAGCTACTTTTAAAGTTACTTTTATATGTTTCTTAAGGTACAAAGACAGTACACAGGTTTTGATCCGTTAGCGAAATTGTGCTAGCCAAATATGAATCGGCTTGTTTCTTGTTTTTTTTTTTCAGAGAAATGTTTAAATGTTTTGTTTGGTACTTTCTGTTTGTTTGATCAGTGATATACTGGAAATGTGTCATTTCTACTTTGAGGTTTAGCACTGTCTGAGCTTGATTTTTTAGACAGTGGTTAGTTGTTTACAGTGTTGCGTAAAACATCTACGAAGTACTTGAAGTGAAGTACAAAGTAAATAAGAGGTTATGTACTCAAGTAAAGTAGTAAGTACACCGGGTGCAATGTACTTGAAGTAACGTATATAAGTACAATATACTTGAAGTTAAAGTGGAAGCACTTTTAACCCAATCTTTCATGATGCCTTTTCATTTCCTATACTATGTTTTTTTTTTAACTGGTATGCATTGCTCCAGGGGTAATCGGAGGTGCATCAGTTTTTTGCGGAAATGGCAGCTAATATTGTATAAGGTCAAGTCGGCGCATAGTAGTTGTTTTACTCTCGCTGACGAGCTATTTGACACAATCAACTTATAAGGTACTTATTTCCATCGGCCTTACAGCCGCCATTACTTCACTCGAAGAAATTACCAGATGACGTCTCGAAAGAGCGCGTTTTCACACGACAATATCGGCATGTTTTTTGTTTTTTTATTATTTTTGAAGATTATACATTTAAGTCGGGAGTTTTACATTGCTCGGAAAATACAAGTACATGTTCAGAAAACTTACTTCAACGTAAATTACAATTTTTCTAAACAGTAGTACTTTAAGTACCATGTATGAGTACTTCCAACACTGCTTGATTTAATGTTTTTATCTAATAACGTTGGGGGAATCACTGAGTTTCTCGAACGATCTTTGAATGTTTGAAGATCTGCATATTTTGAGTTTTGGGAGGAAAGGCAACGCAAGGAAACGCAAGGATTACCTTTTTGCACGCGATTCTTCGAGTACAGCACCAACTCACGGGAGCACCAGATGAGTTTCAGACGGAGGTGCTTCATTTGTTCGCCTCCTTTGAGTGAGGATGCAGCGTGTGCACCTCCTGTAGTGGGCGAGGTTTCTACGTTGAGGAAGCAGGGACAGCGCCCTTTCTTCACGGGGTAAGTCTCCTTGAGCTTCGGGACATAAAGAACGCGAGATCTGCGGCGCTAATCCCGCAGTTATTCGGCCTTTCTTGCGTCGTGTCTGTTCGCTACCCGCGCCTCGTATCAGTGTTGTTGCAGTTGCAGTTGCAGGGGGGGGGGGGGGGGGGCTAGTGAAAAGTTTGGGGTGTTTCGTACTCTCAAACCATTTTCACCCTCCCTCTTCCTACGCCACGTGCCTGCTTTCTTTGCAAATATCAGCTGGTCTTCAATCATCTTATCATCTTCCTGCTGAAATGTTTGATGATGAGGCGAAGCGACTACTAAAATTCAGGTAATTTTTAACTTGAGTAGAACTTACTGAAAAAAGTAATTAAAACTACTAATTACCGAAATAAAAATATAATCGAAAGTTACCAACTACTTAGAAAAGTAGTTAAACTACTAGTAACTTGAGTCGAGTAGTTGAACGACGTACAAGTCTGCTTGTGAGATGGGTCCTTTCCAACATTTGCAAACTGAAATGACGTGCTACGTCACTGCCGCAAATCGGAAATTATGTGGCCTAAATCAATAATGACTGTCGTCTACCATTACCAGTTAAACGACTTCAAAACTAACAGTACACAGAAAACTGGTCCAAAAGTGAGTCCGCCGAAACCAGTGGCCGGAGAATCCAATCGGCTAAGGCGTCGCTCCGGGTGCGGTAAAGGCTGCAGCTTCGATCCCCGCTCTCTTCCCCTAACTTCAATGCAATATATTAAATAATCACTTTCACCCCTGCTCGTTCGCTATATATATATATATATATATATATATATATATATATATATATATATAAAGAGAGAGAGAGAGAGAGATAGTGAAAACTAAATAAGATGACGGGGCAGTGGCGCGCATGACCATCTCGCGCCATGCCCCACGTCCCAGCTCGGCCTCCAACCGAAAATCCATTGTCTGTTCTAGCATCGTGTACTTTCCTGTCCTTTCTGCTGTCGCCAGCATCACCCCTAACAGTATGTTGGAGGTGCGGAGTCATCCTCATCCCCTACATTGAACATCAGCGCCGTTATGAACCTGTCATCCCGCCTCGTTGAGGACAGTCATCCGCAGCAGCAGGCCAAAAACCATCCCATGGCTCATGGCTCCGTCACCCAGCCCTCGCCCAGACGCCACGACAAGCCGTATCGACGAAGCCGCACCAGACAAAGCAGACAGAGGATCCACCGTCCCCTATCCCAAGCTCCCGACGTTCCGACGCTCCTTGACGTGGGTCCCCAGCCCGAACCGTGCCGTCGTGCGGTTGTGGCTGGTGCAGAGCTCTGTGACACTGCGGAAGAGGCCGAAATTCAACGTCTCCATCTTCATCCCCACCCTCGCTGTCGGCAGCCACCCTTTGTTGTTCTGTGTGTGTGCGCTTTGTAAGTGTGATTCGTGTGTTGCATATACTTACCGGCCGGGTCGGCCGTTTTCGTCAGAGCGAGTACTGTGAAAGTAGTGAAGACGACGACAAGCAGTGGCGCACGACCATTTCGCACCAGGCCCAAAGTGACGGCTCGGCCTCATTTAAATCTTTTGTCTGTTTTATCATCGCGGCCGGTACTTTTTGTTGCCGCCAGCATGAGTTTAACAATATATATATATATATATATATATATATATATATTATATATATATATATATATATATATATATATATATATATATATATATATATATATATATATATATATATATATCTGTAAACGACTAAATTGGCGCGTAAACCTAATTTTTGCGCATTTCGCGAATCGCCTACAAACGCGAAGAATACGTCCCGCGAACAATTTGGGCACTATGTTAACGCTACGGAAGCTACACTCGATTCGCGAAAATTAGAACCCGCGAGAAATTTCAAATTTTCAGCTTTTGGCCCGATTCACGAAAATTTGAGCCCGCGAAATTTAAGTCCTTCACAGTATACGTATATATATATATATATATATGTATATATATATATATATATATATATATATATATATATATATTGTTTTTTTAATTCGCAGAGCTTTAATTGTGTAGTTACACACCCGTTTAAAAGGTGCTTTTCTAGTCACAATAAACGTTCTCGTGAACTTATGTTACTGTATATTTTATGCAGCTGTATGTACAGTGCTTTCGGACATTTAACGCCGCCACTCAGTTACCCAAATATTATTCTATGGCCGGCAACTCAAAGCCAGATTGGTCACTGCAGCAGCTGGAATGTCTATGCCAAGGCTGAGTCGTGATCGGGGTGTCAAAACTCACCACGTTCTTCGACCAGGCGGCCAAGTATAGCACTGGGACCGGCAAAGGCAGACGTTTTCGTGGCGGCGTTGAATTTGGGGAGCACTGCACTTCCCCATATTATATGCAATATTTTTATTAAAAAAAATCAGATAAGAAGGTTTAAGCAGCTCAACTTCCTATGAGGCTTAGCTTGGCGCCTCCACTTAGCCTCTCGGCCTATCAATAATAATTTGTTTGCAAAAGTTCCCTGGTATCCCCGCACACTTTCGGAAGAACTGTGTTCTGAGAGACAATCGAGAAATTGTATATTTTTTCATTACGATACATTTTTTATGTAAACTGGACGCGTATATGTAAACCTTCATATATAACACACAACATTCTGAATTATGCGTTAAATTGAAGTCAGCCAATCCTACGACTAAGTGCCGAAGAATAATTAGAAATTAGAAGTACAATATATCGACGACAGCTTTGCATCTTGGAATAGAGCTTGAAACATATTATCTTTTCAAGTGTACGGTTTCATGTATTCACAAAATGTAGGACACTTGTCATTTATAGGATATTTTAGACGATACTAACTGCTTTTCATGCAAAAAAGAGATCAAAATGATTGTCTCTTTAAAAACAATTTATGTTCAAAAGTGTACTAATCGATTCTCCTTGGTATTCAGGGTTGTTTTCGATAAAACAACCTAAACTTACAATAACAATGTTGCACTCGTCTTATAGGTGTATTTTAAGACTTTTTTTATGTACAAAATAGTTAACTTTAATTTTCACTCCTTTTTTTAATTCGTGAAAGGTGCATTAATCCGCTTTAAAAAGGTGAGTTCTACGACCAGGGGGACACAACGTACGGGACCATTTCTCTCGTCTAATCGAATAATTAACTCAAATTTTGTATTTAACTATTTTATATAAGGAAAATAAACACGTGTTGCCAGTTAGAAACTTGCTGAACTTTAACGTTCGGCAAGGACTTTGATCCAATCCCACAATTCGTGCCAAAAAAACAAAAAATGGCGATAGCCAATTTTGCTTGCTAGTCGTTTGCAAACGGCCTATTCCGCTTCTCCCGATTGATTAAATGTGAAGGTCCATCCTAAATTCACCTCGAACAAAAAAGTATAAAAAACAAACCAAAATGTCTCGGGAAAAAAAAAAAGAGTACCGATTCCGTACCGAGGCATCAAAGGTGAGCCAAAAAAAGGTCCAGGTCCGGACTCCCAGACCGGGCAGCCCCGCGTGTCCCGTTCCAGGGCGCGATCCCGCTACTGCGGGACGCGGGAGCTTCTGCCTGCTGCGTCTCCGCCCTGGGCCGGTGCGCTCCTCCTCAGGCGACCTGGCCACCCCGGGCTCCCCCGGGACCGCCATATCGACGCCCCGCTTAGCGCGGACACCCTGTCGGCACGGACACGCCGCGGGGCCCAAACCCCGGACCGGGGCCGTCCCTGAACCAGGCCTCCCAAGAAGCTGGATTACAGGAGCGCGCCACGACTCCCGGCCGGTTACACGCTCTTCGCAACCGGTTTTTCTGTCTTCTGGACTCGATTTTGAGTCATCCTCGTATGCCTGTGCAAGGTGGGAGCTACGCGAAACACTCATAAAATCTTGCTTCCGAAATCGCTGCGCAGATTATTGTTAAAGTGCGATAGCATTTTTACTGTATTTTAACGCGAAACGTTTTATTTATTAAGCTGCTTGGGAACTACTCTGGAAATTCTAGGAATAGTCATATCAATCAATGAATCATTTCTATTTTTTTCTTGGCGAGAGAGAACTCTTGGAGGGTCCAAAGGCAAAAATGGCGAGAAAATGTGGCCTGACGGGGTGCCAATGCCCTACATTAGGGGCAAGCTCCAGCAGCACGTGCAAAGCAGCAAAAAGAAAACAGAGTGAAGACAATCTACACAGACATCATTGACAATAACAATACATCACTTATAAACAACTGAAGCAACAAAAAATATAATACACAGGGGACTTTATTTACGTGGGATAACATGCAGAAAAACACCGTGCAGATAAATACATCAACAGAGTATTGGTAAACAAAGCACCCAGTTAAATATAGCCCAGAAAATGCAAAACATATATAAATTTTCACATTCAAAAAGTTGTTTTAGGAACATATGCGCCAACGAAAAATGTGTATATATAAAAAACATCATAAATAAATATGTTTGTCAATAAGCATTAAAATCAATAAAACAAGCAACATGTACATGTAATACTAAAACGGGTTAACTATAAGTCCGTAAAAAAGCAAGAGCGATAAATTTACATGGCGCAGTAGATTAAAATAGGTTCACATGATGAGCAGCTAAATTTAATTAAAAAAAGAAAACAGTTGTATTTTAAGAACAATCGTAGTGCAGGTAAGGGCTACGTCGTGGTTTTACTCGTTTAGTAAATGGGTTACTTAAAAGTCTACCGTATGCTTGCATCAGTTTGTTCTTACAATAACCAATAGTAAAGTTTTTGATAAAATTGTGTATAAATATAGTTGTACTTTTCTCCAGGTAGGCAAGATATTCTTCGCTCTGTAACTCACTCCAATAGCCCTTGATAGGTATTTTTATATGCTCGGTTTGTGTTTTCCAATATAGTTTGTCATTGAACCATATACCTAAGCATTTGAAGTGTATTATTCGTTGTATAACAGTCCTTTATTTTTAAACATGAGGTCTATTAACTTTTTTTGCCATGAATAACATGAACTTGATTTTCTTTGCATTCGGTTGCATATTATTTACCTCCAGCAAGCTATTTAAAGTCTGCCAATAATATATTTGCATTTCTTTTTATTTGTTCAATTGTAGTTCAATTGTAGAATAATTTGGGATCTTGACAGTATCTTCCAGGTAAATAATAAAAAGCATATGGTCCTAAAATAGATCCCTGTGGAACTCCGTACTTAACTGTCATGTGGTCAAAACAAACTTCATTGATTTTTACGTATTGGGTCATTCCATGCCAAACGTCCCAGACGTTGCGCTTGACCCCTTCCGATTTCTAAAAAAAATTCATGGCCTTTTGCCTCAACGTCCGTAGCCATGCCCTGAAATATTTTTGGCGAAAAAAAGTTTTTGATCACATGACCGCGGTTTGAACTTTTAAAAACCGCGTGAAACTAGGCATCACTCAATAATTGATGAAAAATCAGCTTTCTAGTGAAACACCCAACAATATTTTTTTATTAAATTTGCACGGCTTTCGACTTACAATGGGGATGGGCTTGTAAAGTTTTGTTTAATTTAAATATTTTTAAAAAACTCAATTTTTTGAAACTTTTAGCATTTTTTAATTTATTAATATTTAATTGCTCCCGGGACTTAATAGAACTTTTTGCCGGCTGCCCTGCAAGTATATAATCTATAAAAAATGTCTAAAACCACTCAATGAAATATCTCGCAGTAAACAAAAATCCTGAAGTTGCACAAAAGTGCGTTTTGACGCATAAACAGCCGTTTATTTCATCCTGAGGTGGTCCAAGTAAAAATACAAAATATGGTGGGTTCGGAAGAACAATCGATAATCTTTTGATTCTGAAAGTTTAATCAAAGTGACTTTTGTTTAAAGCGAGAAAACAATTTTTGGAGTTGAACTTTCGGACCACAACCCGGCGTCGCTTCTGAACGCCTCTTCGCCGCACAGCACGCCACCTGCGACGATAGCTGACACGATTAGGTCCAAATAAAGAACGGAGTTTTCTGCCGCTTCCCCTTGTCCGTCTTTCCGGCTGCAAGGGAAGAAACAGCGGGTATCGTGTAATAATCGGAGGTGCCGCCAGCGCGTAGCAATAGTAGGCCCGTTGAAAATTTTATTTTTTATTATGAAATATACATTTTACCAGGAATTTGACATCCATATGTTTCTACTTCTACCCCGTCCTATTCTAAATTGTATTCAAGAAATTCCACGTCAAAACATGTTTTAAGTGCTGCAAACAAATGGTGTATGTCTCTGGCATTTTGACTTGCCATTACGTTTCTCCAATTTGTTTTAGATATTAGATTGCGAAATTATTGGATACTTTTTTATCAATCTTTCGAAAATGTGTAATACTTGAGTGCAGTAAACATTGGCAAGATATGAGGTGTGGAAAACGCAAAACAAAGGAAAATGGTCGCTCACATTATCAAAAATTACTCCGGGAACTGTATTCAGTGGAGCAGCATTTGTATTGCGTATCGATAAGAGTACTGCTATGTGACGTCACTCTTGTTGAAATGTTTATAAGGTTTGAGCAGCTATATGACTGAATCAAGTCGTGAAATTGACGTTTGTAGCTTGTATCACTAATCAAATCGATGGTAATGTCGTCCATTATTACAATTGGTGTGTACCACAGGAGGTTTGCTAGCATAGTTTCAAGATAGTGGTAGAATTGTTTCGAAATTTCCCGTTGTTGGGGGGGAGGAGGGGGAGGGTGGACAAAGCACTACAAGCCATGTGTCAGGGTGTTGAGCGACAAGACATTTGATGTCAGTAATCATTATCGAGCAACTATCGATAATAGTAATAGGAAGTTCTAGTGATTTCTGATATATGGCTACCCTGTCCCCGGTTTTGGGTCCTGTCATGATGTAGGCATACATAGTTGGGGATTTGCATTGGTGATACCTTGGATGAGTACGATGCGTTTGTGAACAGTAAACATCAAATTGAACGTTTAATGGTGTAAGAAATATCTCCATGTAGTCTTTTTTCGTAGATTCTTACATTCAAATAATACACAGAGACGTCATATTTAGCAAACGTACCAAGCTTGTTGAGGGTATTTATTGATTTATTTATTTAAAATACCATCAGGGCCATTGGCAGAAGAGTACGGCTTAGTGTTATAATAAATGCAGGGAACCTCTGTTTAGGCTATTGTAAAATCATATTGAAGGATTAATAACAGCGCGAACAAACGAAGGACAAGAGGATACGTAGAAAGACAGAGCGCTGACGCTCAACTGAACTTTATTGGAAAGTAACACATAAAAAATAGCCGTGAATAAATAGCACGCAATTCTTATCACCTTGACATGCACTCTGACTGTCATACACGTGCCCCCAGGAACGCCAGTACTTTATTAAACAGAGCGATCGAGGGCGCACTTACACACACGTCATTTCCACGTCGAGATACGTGGTACGCCTCGCCAATCTCCCGTTGTTTGCTGTCTATCCCCACTCCACTTCGGATGACTGTGTCTTCTAACATCGGTTCACACCCACATCTGTCGCAATGAATGGCGAGATTGCCCGAGGGCGATGACCTCTTCGAGAGCGCGTGTTCTCTTAGCCTATCATTTATACATCGGCCTGTTTGGCCGATGTACACTCTATTGCATGACAGGGGTATCTGATAAACAACACCCTCCCTACACTGGTACAAACAGTTTTCTGTATTTCTTTGAACATGTGTGACTTCTCTGTTTACCACGATCTACTCTCGAACATAACCTTCCCAACTTCGATGGGGCTGAAAACACCGCCGGGACGTTATGTCTCTGCGCCACTTTGTTCAACTAATGAGTCACATTGTGTATGTACGGTAGAACCACTGGCCTTACTTCAGGTTTTTTACTACCATACTTGCCGGATGTTTCAGTGCCTTAATGAGACTCTCTGCCACTTCCACGAGAAGGCCGTGCGGATACCCACCCTTAGTTAGACTTTCTAATTGGATTGAAAAACTACACCTCATTTCATGTGGACATGATTTAACTAAGGCCGTTTTCAGGCAGGTTGCGGCGATGCCCCTCTTCACCACCTTGGAATGACTAGAATCGAATGGCAGCACTCCCCTCTTACTCCTGGGACGGTAAGACCAGCACAAATGGTCGTCTGTAAAAGTAAGCTTTAAGTCTAGGAACTGTAGGCTCCTACCTATAGGTTCTTCTTTTGTAAATTTTAACCCCCTGAGTAAGACCTGAACACAATTGCAAAGGCTGAAAATCAGCCTTTGCAATGGGTTCTATTTAGTTTTTGAAATGTCTGGTATGTTTTTTCTACTTCGAGTTTTCAGTTTTCTGCGCATACACTTATTTTTTTTTGTCCATTCAAACTTCCAGCTTTTGCTCCTTTTGTCTTCGATTGCTTTGCTTAGGAGCATCTTGTTCGACCAAGTGAGATGCTCATTTACAGATAAAGGTGACGTTTGTCCCGGGATGCCGATCATTCCAGCGGTTATTCGCTTTTTCTTGGCGCGTAAAATATCAAAGTCCCTGTTTTGCTGTGTTGTAAACTGCACGACAGCATGCTGTTGATCGGGCTGTTGAGTCGGGATCTTGGGACAAACGTCGATGTCTTGCATCTCGAGGGTAACCGAGATTGTTGCAAGCATGTGTTACACTACATCGTGCACTTTTTCGTTTCTGCTGACAGGTACCCCTTTTATTTCTTAGCTCTTTAGCCGGCTGTATTACTCCAGGTCAGCAATTGGGCTCATCAAATCTTCTAAGCTGTTGCGCAAAGTCTTCATTCTCTTTGCACAGCTGCTCATTTGAAACGTTCAGCTGGCATAATTGTGGCTTAAAAGCAATTTAACTCCTTCAGGGCGATCATAAATTCATCAACCGATTTTGAACGAAAATTTGTATTCTCCTTCAGATCTGCGATTTCAGTTTTTAGCTCCATCTTTATGGCTTCGATAGAAAGAGAACAAATTTCATATTCCTTTTTTTCTCTTTGTTTCGTTTGTAAAGCAACCTTGGGCTACGTAAAAGAAATATACTTAGGCAAACAATGACATAAAAAACAACACAAAAAAACAGTGTGCTTTAGTAGTGGTTACAGAGATAAAGTAGTGACACTAAGATAACTTTTTTTTTCATAGTTGTTGCAAGTAAGCGCTTGTCTGTCGTACGTGTCTTCTTTTTTTCGTCCTTGTTTTTTGCGCGCTTTCTATTTTATCATGAATTGCTATTAATTAGCCCAACTTTCAACCCTGCTACTTAGTCAACGTTGTCCATAAACATAAGCATGAACAACACGCAGGGACGTGATGTGTGTCTTTTTTTATCGTCCGTCGTCTCCGGTTAAAATAATGTGTGACCTAAACCAGCTCGCAGGTTTGTTAACTTCGCATTTAATGAAGTCTCACAACACATTTTAAACCGACTGAAATAATCTTATGATCTGACAGTCTACTTCGAGCCGACGGATCTCCCGAGACCAATAAACGACTTTTGTTGCAGCATTTGGGCGAAAACCTATGCGGAAATTACACGAGTTTCGAAACACGGAAAACTAGTTCCACACAATTAGTTGAAAAACAAACCACAAGCTGGCGTTTACTGCAACAACAAAAAAAATCTGAGGTGTGCGTTAAGCAAAACCATGTTTTTTTATATTTTTTTTATTTTAGTTTTTTAAATGTTTTGCTTTCTCAAAGTCAGCATATAACAAGTTTCGCTGTATTGAATTCATCGAAATTGTCAGTGGATTTTTCGTACTATACTCCATTTCACTATAGGCGGTATTCACTGGACGCCATATTTGAGGGCGATGTTTAGAGCGCATGCTCAGAACGAGCTCACATTAATAGGCTGCTAAGACCGGCAATATTGATGGTGTGGAATGCGGGTTGCAATAGTACTGTGGATGCTCGCCGTGAGCACGCGATCGGCAGTTGCGCACACAGCTATGGCCGCCAGTAAATACTCCCTATGCTCGTTTTCAAACTGCAAGAAAATTATATATATATAAAAAAAGTTTCTTGCATTGTTCATACGCCGCGCGAAGTAGTTCTTACAAAATTTGGTTGTCGGAGGAAGAAGGGAAGCTTTTTTGGCGTTTGAAATAGTGTAAGTCTTGATAAGATATGGCATATATCTAATCTAAAACTCACCTACATATATCTTAATTCTCCACAAATAGGGAAAAAATCGTAATGATTTGTGAGGAGCCGGACGTTTTTTTTACTGTGTTTCTTGGGTAAAAACGAGTTTAGTTGCGCGCAGAACTGCGGAAACCACGGGTGGGAGAGGGGAGGAAGCAGTTTTTGTAAGAATTTCGAGTAACGGGCTAATCTAGAATGGCAACGTGAATGTACACAAAAGAGGGGAGTTCCGCCTTGCCCTCTTCTTCAACCTGCTGGCATCACACCACCTGCCCCGTACTCTTGGCAGCGTTGCGCGCAACTATAGTCCGTTGCAACTCAAGAAGGCAAGGTGAGGAAATGAAGGCTGGGGAAAAGGAAGCAGACGGAAATGGAACGCTGGAGAAGAGAGGGGAAGCCTCCTCCTCCGTTAAGGGTTCCGTCTGCTTCCTCCTCCCCGGCCTTCCTTTCCCTCACCTTACCTTCTTGAGTTGGCAACAGTGAACATAGTCAGATAGGGCAGGGGTCCACAACTCGCGGCCCGCAGGGGCGGTATCATGCGGTCCCCTGCACACTGTAGAAATGGCCCCCTCCCTCCTCATCTGCCGCTTCCTCACACACTGCACTGCTGTTTTCGGGAAAGTCAAAGATTTCGAACCTGAGGACACTCGCTGCGGCCATGATCTCAGAGTTCGGTAGCTCGTATGTCTTCGAACAGACTTTTTCGTGAATGATGTATCGCCAAACTTGCGTTCGCAAATGACCGACCAGCAACTCCACAATTGTTTACGATTGTCATTGAGCAGCTTTTATGTAGATAGCTGCAGCTTGGCAAGAGAACGTCCAGTAGCGAAAGTCGCATTAGAGGAGTTCTTTGCTTGCCATTGGCATTATCATCGTCATAACCATCATCATCATTTATTTCTCTTGGAGAAACGCAAAAGGTGTTACACGAAAAAGAAGGCATACATATCAATATATGAATAAAAAAATATAAAGACAACAATAACAACACTAAAACACTGTTTGCACTCTTGTGTCATGCGTGCTGAAAATGAACATGATCTTTATTCAAGTTTTCTACATTAAAATTCGGGACAATTCATTTTTTTTTTCATTTCTTTTTCTTTCCTTTTGGTGATTTGACGTCTGGCCCCCTTCGCGTCGGCTTTCGACGACTCGGTCCGCCGCTGCAAAACAATTGCCGACCCCTGAGATAGATTACACTGTTCCAGCCTTTAGAGCACTTCAAATATTCCTCTTTCTGTGTATTGATATAAACTTAATATCTATATAAACATAAGATCATTAGCAACTGTGTTTTTCGTCCAGAAGTTCATATATAATAGGACATTTTCTGGGCGCATTACACCCTTTCTGCATATTTAAGGTATGTATACATTACAGAGGAGCGCCGCCTGTTTCGATGGTTACAAACCGAGCCACTGAATCGGAAGTGCGCGTAGGGCTCGCTCAGAAATGTTATTGCATTCAATGAAGTGAGAAATTTCTGGAGTTGAATTCGATATTCATGTTTTAGAGAGATAAATGCTGGAATTACAAACTTCAAGACTGCAGAAGCCCCTCCCAGGTTGGGTGCATAAGGCATCGTACTCCAACACACACCGCACTCGTTGTCATAGTTGTACGCAATCTGTTACTTGAACCAAGTTACTGTTTCTTTTATAACGAAGTAACGACCTATCTACCTTGTAAAAAAATGAGCAAGTACCATATTTTTGTTACTTCTTAATTAAGCAACGAATAACGGTATTCAGTTATTTCTGATGACGAACGTGTACAGCCGAAGTACCCAACTTAGTTCTCGCCCCAACTCCAGTCTGTAATTTTCACGACAAGAGAACGCTAGATAGACCCTAAAAAGATGTGCACAAGGCATATGAGTATGGCTGTGGTTATTCTTGAATGAGTGCGTTACAGAAAGAGGAACTATGAATGGCGACCAATACTGGACTGCAGTGTTGGAACAAACGCGTTACAACTAACGACTTTACTGGTAACACGTTAGTTTTTTTACTAACGTACTAACGTATTCACTAGAATCCCAAATGACTAACGAGTAATGTCGTCATTATTTTATTGTGTCTCCTATCAATTACGTAACCAGTTACTCGTTACTTTTGATTAAAAATGGCCGCATGATTGTTTGAAAGCAACGTAATTGGTATTCTGTACACTACGTAAAAGTGGTAAAGAAACCCCAACAAAGCTATGTGTAGACGGCGTCATTTCACACTCTTTCGGAAGACACTTTTAACGTTCCCACGACCGGGCCCAAAAGGCGCGAGATTATAGCTGCTCGGAACCCCTAAGCGTCCTTGGTGCAGTCTTTAGACAGAAGCTGCTAAGATCACCCTCGCCGTACCTTGAAGGAGCAGCCGTCTCGCTAGAAAGAGACATCCGTTCAAAAGGCAACAGTCTGCCGCCGCTCAAAGGGTTTTGCCTCAGCGTCCCTAGCTACTCCAGCTGGTCTCATACTTCTCTCCTAAAAACAAATATATCCTCGTTCTGTCAACAACGGAAAGGATTAGCTCTAAGTTTGGAAGCGTTGACGTTCCCACGCTTTGAACCAAAACAAGTGTGTCAGCGGGGGCCGGTTGCTGACGTCTGTTTAATTGGAAATGCGACGTTGCTTTCTGAAGGAATAAAATAACGTTTATTTTACCGGATTAACTTTATATAACATGAAAAGTTTTTTTTTTTTTGCGTTTGTTACGTGGCGTGCTTGCGCTCGTTCTCTTCCGAGCGTTTTTTTTTTCTTCCCAGGCAGGTGCAATGAGCAAGGCTCAGTTCTCCGAATCGCTTTCGCGAAGCGTCACGTGTTCGAGGATATACATTACAAATCCTGCCGAGACCAGATAAACAAGATGGGCTAGCGAAACGTGTTGAAGATGTATGTACATTTCAGCTGTCCTAATCGCGCTCGCGAAGCGTCACGTGTTCGAGGATATGCATTACACATCCTGCCGACAGTGAATCTTTTATTAACCTGATCAATGCGATGTACATTTCTTGGTTAGTATTTTTGGCGTTATTGCAATTGAAAATGTTATTGTGTGTGTTGTTTTGAATTGTTAATTTCATATTGTTGGTTGCTGGCTTGTGTGTTTGTGTGAATTTCCAACGTAAAAATGTGATCTGTATCCCACTCTTCTGCTGTAATGCTGCGGCGCTGCAAAGTACAAATAAATAAATAAATAATCACTCTGAACAAGTGTATTGTTGCCGAAGTTTATAGAGGCGGCTTGTTATAAACAGCTGTCATATACTGAGAGTGAAATACAAGCAAAGACAAACTAACGTAAAAGTAATGTCCGTTAGTCATGGCAAGTAACGACACCGGTATTTCGTTACACTTGTATAATGTTAACGGAGCTCACTAACGCGTTAGCTTTTTTAAAACTAACGAGTAGCGCTATTTCTTTACTTATTTTCGTTAACGGGCACAACACTGCTGGAAGCGGCTGCAGCTACACGAAAACGACACATTCGGGGCACCGAGAAAATAACGCGTTACATTCGAGCTGAGGCAACGCGTTCTTCTTGAATCGCGTTAACCAGTAACGTTACTTATTCAGTGAGTAGCGAGTAACGATATTCGGTTACTCTATTGCACTAAAGTGCGGATGAGTGCATTTTGTCGTTTGGTGTCGCGGGAGAAAAGCGTCGCATGTCCCGTCTACGATGATGCGCAGAGGAGAATCTCGCACATGGCCGCACCTTGTATATAAAATCACGGATACATTTATCCCATATATTATAACCCCGAATACATGAAAAAAGTATCTGCTGTTCATATTGACTTGAAGACGTTTACGTTCATTTTATACATAGAGCTGCTCGTACGTCGTACTTTTAAATTTGATATTAATATTGACTACCATTCCATTTATGCTGTTTTAGCGACCCGAACGGCTCAAGCAACAAAAAAAAGAGCACATGTTCTATACCCCTTGATTAAGACTTAAATTGTTTTCGGACATCGATATAGTTTTACAATAGTAACCATAATTAAATGCTTATTTTAATTTAGCGACCCAAATGCTGCTGTATTACACCGGATCTGAACCAAAAAAATCCACCAATCAGCAAAAGGGCTGGGCAGTTCATCAAATTACTTACTGAGTTACTATTAATGCATTTATCGCTGACTAATTGGTTTATCAAATAATTGGTCAAAAGTAGACCTTTTGCTGTCAAACTCAAGAACCTTATCACCGGCTGTACTCTTGCTCGCGGGAAGCCGTGTTGTAAAAGTACTCAAACTTTATTTATTTCACGCCTTACCAAAATATGAAGCACTTAGGACCATCGGATTTAAACAAACTTACCTTCCTGCAAGAAAATATTCCTTAATTTCATTGGCGTTCTTTGTTTTCTATGTTGTTTCCAGGAGACAACAAACTGTAAAAGTACTAAACCTGAAATTTTTACAAGTTTAAATATATATATCATTTTGGAGCACCTAAGACCATCTGGCATAAAAGAGCTATAGCTTCTGTAGGAGAATGTTCCTCAATTATTATTTGTGTTGTTCTATGTTTCCAAGTTGCTCCCACGGCACGCCGTGTTGTAAAACTACTAAACATTTCATGTGTCTCGCCAAAGTATACATAAATATATTACTAGCGTAAATGAGCTTCGCTTCCTGCAGGAAAATATTCCTTAATTGTTATTGGTGTTTCGTTATGCTTCTCTCGTTGCTGCTGAAGTAAGGAGGATGAAATACTGGTAAAGTACTCCGATCTATTTTTATGTGTCCACTGGTTAATATTTGAATGGAATAAATATTTCAAGGTAACTGACACACATCTAACACTCTTTCTAATAAAATGGTTCGCCATTTGGCAGTAATAGGTGCATACATTTATTTTTACCTTCCCCTCTACTTCTATAATCATGCCGTTACATCGCAACATACACAAACAAGCCGGTAAACGATATAAAACTATTTCTTTAATAAGATATATTTCCATAACGCTAAAGCTACAGCGATCCAACACATTGTGAGTCTAAAGTGCAATGGGATAAATTCATTTAGCACTACTTTAACAATTCCATCAGCCTTTACATTATGACAATTAACCTAAGAATTTATTTGAAGAAAGGTCACCACACAATTGGTTAAAAGCTTATAATCGGTGCGCAGACCTTATCTGGAACCCCGATTGCTCACAACCTTTTCAGTGTTCAGAAAAGAAGATATAAAAAAATTTGTAGAAACCACAGGGGTGATTATCTACGAATGCGATAGCATTTGTCGTTGCTCACACGGGCAGGTGTTCGGTTCCCCGCCAAATTTAGCGGGGAACCTGAATTGGTGCATACGTCACGTGTCGTAAATGTTCCGCAAAATTTAGTGGGGAAACTTAATTGGTAAATTTTCTGCTCATTTTAGCGGGAACTGGAATCAGTGCATAGGTCACGTGAAACTGAAGTCATTTTTCCGCTAAATTTAGCGGGTAACCTGATTCCGCCAAATTTAGCGGGTAACCTAAATCGGGGCATAGGTCACGTGAAGTCGCTCTTCCGCTAAATTTAGCAGAAAATTTATTACATTAGATGCGACATACATGGGCAGAAATCTGTGATACGTAGCTTCATAATGCTCTTGCATTCAAATCCCTTGCCTTGACCTGCAAATGAAATGCAGCGATAGCCGAGGCGGAGCTTACTCGCTTTGCTGCACACATCCCCAACTCTTTTGGACATCAACGCCTCGGCGCATGCACTAAAATTAGAATTTTAACTAACCAAGAAACATTCCAATATTTCCCGGGAGTATTTTACATGGCAGTTATAAAATACAGTATCATTAAGCAGTAATTAAACTTTTAGACGTGCATAGTTTTCATTCCATAACTCTAATTTTTTTGTATTAAATTATGTGGGTTACTTTCACAAAATTGTCAACTCGTTTTCTCGACAAGAGATCGTAATGTTCCCGAGGACTGTAATTGCCTATATATCATAGAACGCAAATCAATTACACTCCACACTGATCATGACGTCACTTGACATTATAGTGTCAAGTGGCGTCATGGTACTCCGTGACGCCAAGAATTATAACTGTGGTGTCCAATTGACCGCTAAATTTAACGAAAAGTCTAGTGTCACGCGACCAAACGTCACGTCACGTGACCGCGTCACGCATCCTCAGAGTGCGTGACACCACGGCCTGACACTGTGACGTCAATTTCCCCGCTAAATATGGCGTGGAAATTGTCGTCACGTGATCTGACGTCCCGGCCCGTCAGGTCAGGTGCCACTGTGACGTCACGAATGCCACGTTTTGTCACGTGACACCACGACGTCACGTCATGTGACCTCAGGCCACGTGACAATATTGAATCACGTACCACCCCATTTGACACCGTCACGTCACTTTGTCCACTAAACTTAGCGGGGAAATTAGTAAACAAGATATTCTTCGTCACTCTCCGAAACGACTGTTTCCTGTCTTCTAAACAAATACTGCACGCATTGCATGCATTATACGACTTGGAAGATAAAGGTTGCTATACCTCGTTTCACCTTAAAGGCCGGTTCACACATAGAGCACAGCGCCGCATCAGCGCTAGAAAACGACACTGAAGCAACTCTGACTTGCACGTGATGTGGTTCCAGAGTGGTGCACATCGCTTATCGCCAACGTTCTGTTCCAGAGTGGTGAGCGGCGATACACCGCCGATGCATCGCTGCTAGACCGAAAACGCGGCTTTAAGTTCGAACTCGGCGTTAAGTCCAAGCAGGCCTTAATAACGCAGCCGACGCTACGAGCTGATAGGACCAATCAGGTAGCATCAAAAGCGGACCATCATTATGTTTGTAATATTTCTGTACATGTTCTATCGTCGCTGAGCCAATCATAATCTCAAAAAAGACTCGTCCCTTGCACTCTGACACTACTTTTTTTGCCCCATTACCTCATAGCGTCGGCTGCATCTGGACTTAAAGACCGACGTAATATCAAGGTTCTCTGCAGGGACGATAATCCTGTTAGCGGCTCCACTCTCCCAAGCTTCTAGGGGAGCCAGGTTGGGACTATAGTCGGTAACAAGTCAAGAAGGTAGGAGAAGCTCCTCCCACAAGCGTGATGCGCCGGTTTCAAATCTCTCCGCAGTCGAAAGAAGAGTTCACTGGAAACGCTCCTTGTTCCGCTTCAATGGATAGATAATGGCCACAGTGTGGCGGCAACTTGTCCTCGACCCCCACTTTTTAAGAAAGCGACCTTTGTATTCATCGGGAGGGAACCGAGCCCCTAAAAGCAGTCTTTGTATTCATCGGAGGGGACCTAATCCCTCAAAAGTCGTCTTTGTTTCGATCGGAGGGGATGACTCTAATATCCTCTCTCGTGGCTTCCACAATGCTAAGTCAGAGTCGAAAAATAAAGCAAATATGTACAGAAAAGCAAGACCCTCCTCGCGCGTTGGCCGCGACGTCACGGAAACGATGGGACGCTATTGGATGCGGAGGTGGCGGAGGGATATATGATTCCCTTTGAGGGGCATTTGCCGCTACCTTCTTGACTTGTAACCTACTATAGATAAAACGTGGAGAGGATATGGGAAAGAAAGAGGCGCGCAAAAGTGGAACACTCGAAGTGTATGTCGGCCTTTAAGCTGAAATGAAGTATAATCAATTCTTTCCTCTCCCCTCAAGACAGATGGCGCAGCATAGAATAGTGGAACAGCAACGAAATAATCTCCCAGAAAGACGTTTTATAGCAAACTGGAATAGTTTGTTTAAAGTCAGCGTTTTCTTACAAGACACTAACTCATTTTGAGACATATATATTAACACCAAACTGGTCGTTGTTGTTTTGTAAGCAAGGCTATCGGATCCTGGTGATTTCAAGTAAATGCGCTTCAAAGATGGTACGATTTTTGCTCGCTCCAGTTTAATAAATGTGACGCCCCATCCTGCTTCCAACTTGTAAAAATAAAAGCGTAAAAAAAGGCATAAAAAATGCTCCCCACCCACCTTCCAAAGAAAAAAAAAGGAAAACAAAGCATTGAACTTGTAGCGAGGCATCAAAGTGTGAGCCAAAAAAAGGTCCAGGTCCGGACTCCCTGCCCGGGCAGCCCCGCGTGTCCCGTTCCAGGGCGCGATCCCGCCACTGCGGGACGCGGGAGCTTCTGCCTGCTGCGTCTCCGCCCCGGGCCGGTGCGCTCCTCCTTAGGCGACCTGGCCACCCCGGGCTCCCCCGGGACCGCCATATCGACGCCCCGCTTAGCGCGGACACCCTGTCGGCACGGACACAGCCGCGGGGCCCAAACCCCGGACCGGGGCCGTCCCTGAACCAGGCCTCCCAGAAGCTGGATTACAGGAGCACGCCACGACTCCCGGCCGGTTACGCGCTCCTCGCAACCGGTTTTTCTGTCTTCTGCTTGTCTTTCCTTATTTGTGTTTTGATCATCGTATGTCGTACAAGGTGGGTGCTACGCGATCCGTTGATAAATAAAATAAGTGTTATAAAGAGGCGTATATGATATTCGTGTTAGGGCGATAAAGAATAATTGTGTTGTGTGTTTCTTTAAACAACGGGAAGTTCGTGCGCCCCAGTGAACGACTGGCGTTTCGCTGAAGATGAGAGATTTAGCTAGTGCAGTATCGCGTACCACTGCCAACCTGCGGTCTTTAACCTGCAACACGCGGTATTGATACATCACCGCATGCGTTCCTTGAGGTCGAGAACGACTGCAGTATGTTTCTTTCAGAGCCGTAATCTTTCTCGTCTCCATGTTGGCGGGACATGCCGCACTCAATGCATGCAGCTTCGGGAGCGCAGATAACGGCGGAGATGAGTGTGCAGAAGATGCGGAGCAGCACTATACTAGGCGCCGACTATTTCGTGCTGCGTTTCCAAGGCTAGCACACCCTCCACAGAGCTGGTGCCCGCACTGCTGCAAGAGCACGTGACCTCGTCTTGCATTTCATTCGCACCGCATCATCTAGATTCTATTTTCGTACGCTCGATCTTCAGATCTCCAGCTGCGTAATTCCAAGGTTCAAGCTCTCGTGTATTGAGCATACTTCTATGCGTGACCAGGCGTCCAACTACCCCAAGACAAAGCTAGCTTCGGTGACCCCAGCAACCAGGGCATACGTTGTCGTCTCCTCCACACCAGAATACTTCTCATACGGGCAAGAAAACCTTCAGCCCGAAGCACAAGACGAACTGCCTTGGTACCTGCTGGGGCCATTTGACCGCCCGCTGTCGCAGATCGAGAACTTCGAGGTATGGCACCGCTTTTTTCCGGAAGTACAACACGGCAGTACCTTCAAGTGATTCAATGAAAAACTTGATTGATTGATTGATTGATTGATTGATTGATTGATTGATTGATTGATTGATATTGATTGATTGATTGATTGATTGATTGATTGATTGATTGATTGATTGATTGATTGATTGATTGATTGATTGATTGATTGATTGATTGATTGATTGATTGATTGATTGATTGATTGATTGATTGATTGATTGATTGAATCACCGCCGTTATCTGCGCTCCCGAAGCTGCATGCATTGGGTGCGGCATGTCCCGCCAACATGGAGACGACAAAGATTACGGCTCTGAAAGAAACATTTTGCAGTCGTTCTCGACCTCAAGGAACGCGTGCGGTGATGTATCAATACTGCGTGGTGCAGGTTAAAGACCCCAGGTTGGTAGTGGTACGCGATACTGCACTGGCTTAATCTCTCATCTTTAGCGGAGACGCCAGTCATTCACTGGAGCGCACGAACTTCCCGTTGTTTAAAGAAACACACGACACATTTATTCTTTATCGCCCTAACACCAATATCAAATACGCCTCTTTATAACACTTGTTTTATTTATAGACGGATCGCGTAGCTCCCACCTTGTACGCGCATACGACGATCAAAACACAAATAAGGAAAGACGAGCAGAAGACAGAAAAACCGGTTGCGAGGAGCGCGTAACCGGCCGGGAGTCGTGGCGCGCTCCTGTAATCCAGCTTCTGTAGGAGGCCTGGTTCAGGGACGGCCCCGGTTCGGGGTTTGGGCCCCGCGGCGTGTCCGTGCCGACAGGGTGTCCGCGCTAAGCGGGGCGTCGATATGGCGGTCCCGGGGAGCCCGGGGTGGCCAGGTCGCCTAAGGAGGAGCGCACCGGCCCAGGGCGGAGACGCAGCAGGCAGAAGCTCCCGCGTCCCGCAGTAGCGGGATCGCACCCTGGAACGGGACACGCGGGGCTGCCCGGTCTGGGAGTCCGGACCTGGACCTTTTTTGGCTCACCTTTGATGCCTCGCTACAAGTTCAATGCTTTGTATTCTCTTTTTTTTTGTTTTTAGAAGGGGGGCCTTTATTTACGCTTTTCATTTTTACAAGTTGGAAGCAAGATGGGGTGTCACATTTATTAAACTGGAGCGAGCAAAATCGTGCCATTTTTGAGGCGCATTTACTTGAAATCACTCAGGAGCCGATAGCCTTGCTTTCAAAACAACAATGACCAATTTGGTGTTAATACGTCTCAAAATGAGTTAGCGGCGCAAGGGCTACTACTGCCAAAATCTGCCAAGCGTCCAAACTAATGTGGAAGCAGTAGTTTGGAAGAACAGCTGTCGTTGCTATGTATGTATATGACTTCTATGTATATGAGATTGTCTACATGTATACGGGATGGATATGACTTCAGGTTATGAACAAAATCATGGTCGGTGTTAAAGGCCCATGTCAATAAAAAAAATTAAACACACAGGTGTGAGGTATCAGCGGCTCATCGCCAACTAAAATGACTAAGTGCAATGAAATTTGTTCTTTATATATTTGCGAACATTTCTTAAAACGCTCCTGGTCATACTTGGGGCACTCGAATATGATGTCTGGAGTGGTTAGAGGAACGTTACAGCGCTCACATCCTGGAGCTTCCTCTTCATGCAAGAGGTGCCCGGGGTGAGATGTTTATGACCGATCCTTAACCGACATAAGACCACCTCACAGAAGCGCTCCCGATGCCGGGCACTTTCCCATTCGCTTAGAAAGTGTTTTCGTTTTACTAGATATAATATGTATTTTGTCTCATTACTCTAGTCATTTTGCCACATCCTTAGCGAATTTTGTAGATGTCTACTTCTCTTTCAGTAGCAGACCTTGCTGCACAATCGGCCTGCTCGTTTCCTGGAATGCCGACATAGCATGGGACCCAACAAAGGTATATCTTAATGTTTTAGTGTGAAGCATAAATTATCTTATTCTGTAATTCAACAGAAAGTGGGTTTGTAGCCCGTTCCAGTGATGCAAACGGGCTTAAGTAGCTCACAAAATTCGTGTAAACGACTAAGTTGCAAAGGCTGTTTTTTTCGTTATATACTCAAGAGCTAACAACAGACCACAGCGCTCTTCTGCAGAACTGATTATCTTCACCTGCCTTACATTTGGTCCTTCATAGAGCAGTCAATTACCAAGTCAGTTTTAGTTTCGCCCGTAAAAGAACTTCCTTCTGTATAACCCTCATACCGGGTTTGGATCTGAAGGAATTATTGTCTCATTACTTTATTCTTAGCATATTTCCTAAAAAGCTTGGTCAATGTTAAATTGCAGTTAATGGGATACAGTCCCACGGGGCATGGCAGACAAACATTGGACCACTGGAGGCTTTGAATCTATTTCTACTGATCCTGCTGAAGTCATATTCCTTATTGCAAAGGGGGGAACAGCGGGTGGGTTATTTTTTTAACGTTCTTTGGAACCTGATGGTTTCAAGGTTGTTACGAGTAGCGTGCTGAGTGGCAGGGTGAATCTGGATAGAACTTATAAAGCCTAGAGCAAACCTCCTAGATTCAAGGGATGGTTCATTGACCTCTGCATTCAGACTGAGTGTGATAAACGCACCAGTAACCAATCACAGTTTCTGGTGGCGGATAAGGTCCAACATCTTTAGGACTGATGCCCGAACAGAGTCTTGCACACTACTACCATAGTCAAGACCGGAGCGAACAACGCAACGATATATGCGCAACAGACATAGTCAACCGGAGAACCATTATACATGGGACAGAACCTTAAATATATTCAGTGATTTGAGACATTTAAGTTTGAAGTTCCTAATCTGTGGAAAAAGAGTCGATTTTGAGTCAAATAGGAGCCCCAGAACTTGTGTTCGGGTTTTGCGGATTTTGGTATTCCATACATATTTAAGGAAGGTCGTTGCAGAATTCCACGCTGGCGAAAGAAACACACATAGGCTGTTTTTCCGGGAGTAAATTTTAAACCATTTATGTCAGTCTATCTTTGTAAGTTGTTGATTGCTTGTTGGACCCGACGTTCACATATTGATTGATTACAGGACGAAACAAAAGTTTGGACGTCATCTACGTATACGAAATACTGCGTGGAAGAAGGTATGGCACGAGCAGTCGAATTCATCTTTACAATAAAAAAAGTTACATTCAAAACACCTCCCTGAGGAACTCCGTTTTCTTGAAAGAACAGCTTGGAAAGGGTTGTCCTCAACCTCACGCAGAAAGTGCGATGTTCCACGTAACTCTTGATAACACTTAGACTTCGGCCTCGAACACCAAAGCTAAATAAATCCTGCAATATGCCAGAACGCCAGGTCGTATCATATGCCTTTTCTAAACTAAAAAACGAAAGACAATGCTGACGATTTACAAAAGCTTCCCGAACAGTATTCTCAAATGAAACCAGGTGTTCAATCATAAATAGAGCTGGGCGGAAACAGCACCGATACTTGTCCAGAAGTTGGTTTGATTCTAAGAAAACCATAAGTTTTTTATATAGCGACATCCAAAGTGTTTTTGAGAGACTTCTAGTGAGTGCTATTGGTCTGTAACTGGTAGCACTAGAAGGATCTTTATCTGGCTTCAGCAAGGAAATGACAATAGTGACCTTCCAAGATGATGGAAGCTTACTCTCCGACCAAACTCGATTGACTAAGTATAGAATTAACTCTAGTGTCGGGAGATGGAGATAACATAGCATACTATAATGGATACCATCAGGTCTGGGGGCAGTTTACACTGTGGGCAGTGTAAAACTGCTTCAAGTTTATGCAATGTAAAAGGGGCGTTATAAGGCTCCTGAAAGCCACCCGAGGTGCTCGCAGATTTTTTCCTCAGCCTGAAGGTTATGCCAAATGAATGTTGGGGTATAGTGTTTTAAGCTGGAGACAGAATCAAAGTACTCCCCGAGGTGGTTTGCCTGCTCTTCAATACTATCAGGGCAGGTCCCGTCTATAGTAAAAAAAATGAATGGAGAAGACGCGATAGCAACCATTCATCGTATATACTTGATTCCACACCTCATTGGGTGATTCACGACTGTTCATAGACGATGAATAACCCATCCAGGTATTTCGTTTACAGTGCCTGCGAATACACCATGCTTGGTTTTTTTTTTTTTAGGGTGATCAATTTGTTTATTGTTAGATAACAACGAAAACTACCCCATGCTTTGTTTTACCTCTTCTTTGCTAAGCGGCAGTCGTTGTTTCATTATAGTTTTGGACGGTTGGAAAGATAAGTCGATGTCACGGGTATTGCAATGATTGATGCACCGTATCAAACATGTATCAAAAATCAAACATGCATCACATCAAACACATCTAAAATGTGTTTCGTCATGTGTTCCGTTGCGCTGTCAACAGAGGGCTTGTTTAGAAACGAGCAAACTGAAAAAGATGCCTGCTTAAAAAGTGAGCATTTAGCTTTATCAAACTTCCAACGTGGGGACCGCGTGCGAACAGTAGCAACCACGGTGTGAAATTCTAAAATGATAGGGAAGTGATCACTACGATAAGGATTTCGAATAACCCTCCAAGATAAAAATGAAAATAATATAGAATCAGAAAGGAAGAGGTCAAGGTTTGTGAAAGCCTGTGTAGCGGCACTGAAATGCGTGGCTTCTGTTTTGTTAAGCAAACACAAAGCTCTAAACAGCAGCGGCGTTCTACCAACGCTTCCTCACAACCCGTCTGGCACTTCCTACAGAGGGTAATGGGCATAAAAATCGCCTAGGATTAGGAATGGTGGAGGAAGTTTACTTAACAGGTCCTCTAACTCTGCGTATGGAAGCTCATAGCTAGGCGGTGTGTAAGCAAAACGTACCGTTATTAAACGGTCAAATAAAATACATGTCGCAACAGCTTTAGGCGTAATGCGTAACAGCACCTCTAAACATGAAGCAGTCGACTATACAACTACGGCAGACCCTCCTGAGGTGTGATTGGAAGGTGCTCTATCTTTCCGATGGACTTGAATGTGTCTGAGTACATTTGAGTGGGAATCACTAAGATGTGTCTTGCAGGCCAAACGCAATGGGATGATAATCTTCTAGTAAGGCAGTCGCATTATAATAATTAGGAAAAAGGCCACCGCAGTTCCCCTGGAGGACACAAAAGGACATTTAAATATCTAAAAAACAAAACGTTCACTATTATTTTAATGCAAAAATTCGAGGAAAGATTTTTTTTTCTTATTATAAATCAGCCTGTCTGTGGGCTCGGATAAGGCTGGTGGTGCCGACTTTACTGGAATGTGAGTCGTCGTCAGAGATGGACGATGGCAGCCATCCTCCATCTTCTCATCAGATGGAAGTGTCTGGCCTTTAGCCAATGTAGCGTCGTCCGATCGGCCCGGCTTTCGTATGGCGCCAGAGGCACGGGCAGGCGTCGCCCTGCCTCGGCTTGAAGGGCCAGCAGACACCAGAGCTGCCTGTTCTGGTTTCTTGGAGGGTACATTGGGGATGATTCCCTCCTTCGGTCCCGAAAGTGATGAGGTTTGCCCACTTTTGAGAGTTCAGTTGGGAACCCCTGTAGAGGGCACAGATCTCAGGGAGAGGTTTGTGTTTTCACGGATGTCGTGAACAGAAGGGGTCCCCTCCTCACTGCCTGGGCATATTAATCTTTTGCTTGAAAGGCGAGCTGTTCTTTCACTACCTGTTAGCGGAGGTTGTGTTTAACTTTGTTTGTCAAAAACTCTTTTTCTTCTTTCCATTCCAAGCAAGAGCGAGATAAAGCAGGGTGGGCGCCACTACTGTTGGCACACTTAAAGTCGTTTTCATATATATCATAGATGTGGTCAATCCCACCACACTTTCCATAGGTTTCCTTCCCACGACAGTTACGTGAAACATGCCCAAAGCGTCGGCAGCGGAAACAGCACTGAGGGTTTGGAATAAATGGGCGGACTCTGCAATGTAAATACCCTGCTTTAAAGGGGCCCTGCAATCATAATTAAGCATCTACATTTTTTGCGGTTTCCACGTCTCTTGGGGTTCGGGCAAGCCAGCGGGCACGGAGAGAGTAACTAAATATCAGTGCGTCATATTTATCCGGACGACGCGGAAACCTCCTCCACCAACGGGGGCGACCCGCGGTACCGAAAGCGCGTAATGTGACGTCTTAGGTCCTGGGCTTACTACTGGTCAGAGCCGCTAAAAGCTTCTTTTTAGTCGAAATACAAAATATAAGTTGCGCGAACCGTTTCAATTATGTATAAAATTAGTTTTTGTTCAGTATTTTAGATCAGAAAAGAAACAAATGCAGTTTATAAAGTACGGAAACAAGAAATGATCCGTTGACATGCCCGCCACCAAGCGGTGGAAAAGGCGGCGCATACATAGAGAAATATAGTACTTCGTAAAGAGTGGCCACTCAAGCCGTTTCGCGGCCCAGGAGTTAGGGACTCTACTGGCCGTTAGTAGGCGCAACAGTGCCACTTATTCTGAACATTTGTCAGATATATTATATTAATAAATAACTTCGTTGTATAGAGTAAACTTTTTAAATTATTACGAACTTTGAAAAATTTTCAAAAAGGACTTCAACTGCCGTGGCTATGGCTGCGGCGCGACGGTTGGCTTCGGAGTCGTGGACTCGACGGAGGGCGGATACTTCGGCTGCTTGGTCTGTGTCTCTTGCCTCGTTGTGTCGGTTGAGTTGGTTCCGCGGCTTGATGTCTCGTGCGGGTTTCTAGTCATTCTTCCGAATCGCGGTCATGGTATACGGTATACGTAAGAAGTATTGTGACTATAGTTTCTTTGTTGACGGACATATTTGCATTCGGTCACTGAATTTAGAAGCCACTGGGCCAGTCATATGTGCAAGCGCCTTTCAGCACATGGTCATATGTGCAAACGCCTTTCATGGAACTTGGACGGTAATTTTTTTGAATGCCCTCCATCATAATGCATTTGTCGCTGTAAGTCTCGCTGTAATACAGTACTTTTTTTCCAGTGTACAACTGTTGACGCGTTATTCATACATTTTGCATGTGTATTGTTATTTTTGTAATGTATGAATAACATACATCACTCCTTGTCTTCAGGGTTGATGTTTGTTTTGCTTGTCATAGTTACAAAAATAAATACTTTTGTGTGTCGATTTCTGTTGTCGTCCCATGTCGTCTCTTCAAGAGAGTTAGCACAAATGTGAAAATATCCTTTTCGGTGTGCGGTCAGTTTGAATTTTCTGTAGCGCTGGATGACTTTTCTTCTGCAGTACAATTAAGGTTTGCTTATAAAACAATTATATTTTAAACAAAAAAACATGCTAGTTACAATAACACCGACTCGTTAAACTAGAGGGCGCATGCTACTACCCGATACAAAAATACCGCCAGAATTCGCCTTGAATCCATTCATTCATCTGGCCATCGGTTACTGCGTGTATCCATCCATTCAACACTCAACTAGGGACTATACTGGCCGCTGGGTGCGCTCGCTGACGCTGAATTGGGCCGCTGGGGCCTATGGAAGTGTCCGCTCTTTACGTAGTACTATATTTCTCTATGGCGCATACTAGAAAGAAGTAGTGGGATCAGGCGCCGACACGGAGAGGTCCCGGATGTACGCGGCGGCGCTGCGGCCGTAGGGACCGAAGGACCCGACCGGCTCTGAGCGTTCCCAAGGCCTTCGGTGAGCAGCTTTGTCTGGCGGTTTGGCCGTTTCGCGGTATGGCAGCGCGAAGTGGCTCCCATTCTGAGCTGATCTTTACCCCGTGTTTGCTGTCGTTTGTGGCCAATGAAGTGTCATGCCGAATTTGTGTTTAATCACGCAGCAAATGCAATGAGAGCCGCTCTAGCTGCCCGCTACATACAGCCTATCCAGAACACGCTTTAGTGGCGCCCTCTCGCGCCGTCGACACGGAGTACGGCAGCCGTGAGCGCTCGCTCAGCTCACTACCCCTCGTCTAGTTCACGGCCACTCAAGCAACCAAGGACGTCATGAAGGAGGTTATTTTTTGCTTGTTTTTGTAATTTTAATTTGCCTATAACTTTTAAAATAAAGCGAAATTTGAGAAAAGAAAAGTGTCATTAAGTTACTACGTTCAGTGCGCTCAGGTTTGGTGCAAATTAAAAATTAGTAAAAAAGTCATTGCAGGGCCCCTTTAACAGTGGGTGGGAGGGCATGCATTTCAAAACTTAGGATTAAGTGCTCAGTAGGTTTGTCCCCCCCCTCCTTCCTCTCCGTCACGCCTAATCGTAATCCTTTGAAATGCAACACCAGCATTTTTGCGCAGACCCTCGAGGATTTCCTCTTCACTATACACTCGAAAAGGTCATCTTCGGAGATGACGCCCGGAGAGTGAAGAGCGTCCGGTGTGGGGGGTTACAGTGACTCGGTGGTCTCCTAGGCAGTGCTTTAAAGGGATACTTCAGCGAAATTTTAAATATTCTCGTCGTGTTCAAAAATAGGTTGAATATGATCCACAATATCCGTAAATGACAATCGCACGTTTGTATTTTGATCCTGGTTTCTGTATTTTTCGTTATAAACGGTCCACTCTGGCAAGCGCTCGGAGAAGGCCCAGCTTAGAGCACGTGACATCCAACGCAATCGTGACGTAGGTCGTCTCAAGACGAGCAAAGCTACGGCGAGGCTGACGTCGAGAGGACGGCCTAGTCGTTCCAGCCACCGAAGCGGCTGCTTTTGTGCGAATTTTGAGTGACGGGTTAATCTTCTATAATCTTGTAGGGGGACAATAGCGACTTCTGCGACACACAAAAGGGATTCTAGGGAAGAGGGGTGTTCCTCCTTCCCCCTTCTTCGTCGCGGCCGGAGGCGAGACGACCTCCGTCACTAGCTGTCAAGGTTCCTAGACGAGCATTACAAACGAGGCGTTAGCGACATCCACCAGGTGCTCTTTGCTAATCGTTTAATTCGTTTTAAAATTCCTTTTCGAGACTTTTTTAACAAGATATTGGTATGTTCCATGTGATACTGCTCTTTTGAACACATATAGACCAAAAAATGAGCGCCGAAATTTTGTTGTAGTATCCCTTTAAACTTTGTCCTCTATACCTCAAAAAGGGGTCCCAAGCCAGTTTTCTTGCTTCGTAAAACTTTCGGAGGACTGTTTCGAGGCTATTTGCGACCAAAAATGGTTAAGTCTTGAACAAAGGTGCGATGTCACTTGTAGCATGGACTACGAAAAAACAAAAGTAAGTTTCTGGTTCGCTAGCTTTTTACAAAGTAAGTGGAGCAGGGCAGTCCCTTTAGAGGTCCGCTCGGCTCGGGGTTTTGGAGTGCGGAAAGCCATAAGAAGAAAAAACGCTTCGGTGCCTATGGTACAACGCCCACCACCGAGCCCAACACGGGGACAGACTACAAACCATAACAAAAAGGGGTTTTGCTGGATACGGTGGGCTTTCAGTGCCGCCCAGGTGCTATACGCAAGTGCGGTTCAAGAGAGAAAAAAATGAGAGGAGAAAGTAGAAAAAGAGACGACTAGACTGAATAATGTTGGCAAGGCTGACCAGGACTCCGTTTACGAGAAGGGGGGGGGGCGAAGTGGTGTATTTCCCCACCTGGGTGGCAACGAAGGATTCAAACATACCTTAGGCTGGGTTCAACCACCAAGGTGCCCTTTTCCCCAGACACGGGAAAGCCACGCACAACCAGGCGTGGGCTGTCAAACCCGCATGGCTCGGGGTCCGTGGTGACGCTACTCACCAAAAAAAGGATGTTTAGTGTTGCAACCAATGTGCTAAAACAAAATGGATTGTTTTGCGGACAGCAACATCGAGAAGCAACTCTTGTTAAATTCGGAAAAGGGACTTCGATAGATTGAAACGTGCGAGGTTGTTGTAAGACGCTCGTGCTATGTGGGGTAACCTTTTAACAAAGGATATTACAACAAACCCCACTCTTCCTTCCCGGCTCACAGTACTTTTGGCTCGTCTGAATCGTCCACCATAAACATTGATATGGTAAAACGCTGAGATTTTTAAAGGTGAATATATCAACAAATGGAAGCTTGCTTCCGCTTGTTTTCTTCTTCGTGTGTCCTTCTATTACAGCATTCCAATTCGTATGTTGCCATTTGATAGGATAGATTTAAAAAAATTTTACCTAACTATAGATGGTAATTATCAAAATGCAAAGGTAGCATATAGGTAAAAATATGTTCCATTCTTTTTGAACTGCAACAGGAACGAGTTTTTTCTCTTTTTTTTTCTCACAGATGGAACTTGTAACGGGAACGCGGTCCAAATTTGATCAAAAGGTACGAGGAACAAGCCTTCGTTCTTCTCTTCTGAGGAACGTGTACAACGCTGCGTAGTAATAATACACAACTGCACGCCGGAACGATGCTCATCCAGATCGAAAGGGGCAGGCGTGGGAGACCCTTTTCAAAATTCAGTGCCATCTGGTGGCTTAAATAGCAATTTACTTTTTTACCGTACTAATCGCAGTAATCGACCTGTAGTCCGTAGTATTTTGCCGGGCCCCATCACTTTGGATAGTCAACAGCAGCCGAGAATGTGCGTTTTTACCCTACAATTATTTCTGGGTATCTCAGCTTTGATGGTGGCAAATACACAACCGGTAAGGGCGAAGAACCGATCCACATTGAAGCCGTGAGAAAATTTTATACGTCAAATGGTTGTAAAGCCAACTGTGGGCCGCTAACACGTTGACTGGGCCCGAGTTAGAAATGAGCGCTTATGCAGCCCTTGTATTCCATTCCTGCGTCGCATCGTACTAACATCTCGAATGTATGGCCTCACGTCATCCGCTCCGGAGCATCTTCAACTTCTTCCGTCATCAGTAACCAAAAGGCCGCCATTAGTACGGCACTTACACCATTTCTCAGATGATGATTGAGATCAAAGTGGCCAGTATGAATTTGGGGAATTGTCTATTGAGCCCAGGATCCTTGGGTTCTGCAGCCGAGCTTTCTCTACGAGCTCCGATGTGTGATGAGTCTGGACTTCGACCATCATTCACCCAGTTTTTATTATCACTGGAGCATCCTTCTAAGGACATACCTCTTGCGTTTTACACGAACCGAAATAAACCGCGGTTTTCTGTAAAGATATAAACCGACTGCCGATATTTAAAAACCGGAATCTAAAACAAAACGGAACGAAACCAATTCCAACATGAAAACGCCGATTTGGGACATTTTCTTTATGATCACCTAGAAGAAGCGCCAAATATACAAAACAACAAGATAACGTGGACGGTACATGACACCCTTTATCGTGCAACTGAATACGTGAAAGATAATTTTGTTTAAATTTTTATAAGTTTTTTTATAGTTTTTTTATTTTTTATAATTTTTTTACGTGAACAATTTCCACACACATAACGGCCACCGTACGTAATCGAGCCGTTCTTTATATATTTTCTTTTCAATTTGAGTCCTTGCATTTTAGTACAAGGATGGACAGTAGCAAAAGAAATTAACGATGGATTGGTTGATTTGTTAGCGCTAGCCTGAAGCCTTATTCCTCTCACATCCGCTCCTGCTGACCTATCGGTCAAAATGCTCATACGCGTTGTTTTCGACCGGCGTTCTTCGCCTTCCCCACTTTTCCTCCAGACATACCTCTCGTCGTCGTAGGGCTGTTTAAAGGGGACCTCCGGTGGTTTATCAAAATACCCGAACTAACGGAATTATCGGAATATCAGACTTTACTCCTCTCAGCATGCTACGTATTGTTCTAAATTGAATGACAATAAATAATTGTGGTGCCAAAAAATATTAAAAATTTCTCCCAGCTTTTTAATGGGGCGACTTCACATAAGTGTGGTAAAACTAGCAGCCCAAGCAGGCAGTCTAGGAAGAACAATGTCGCGCAATATGTCTTATTTTTATTTTTGCTTTGTTGGAGTGGCTTTTCCTAACATTTATTTTACACCGTCCAACTTCTTGTAACCCGTCGAGAGGAAACTGAAGAACTGCCCAAATCACAGCATCTTTCTTCACGTTTTCAATGTTGTCGCTACAGCCTTTCCTGCGAGTAGAAATAGCGCAACGACACGGACAGTGCAAGAAACGTCTGACAGACACCAGAGCTGACTTACAACTGATACAACGAGTATAAATACTACAAGTGCCATAACCAAACAAGTCAGCAGAAGAAAACATGCAAAAGAGAGAGCTAGTCCACGTGCTCCTAAAGCCGCTTGTGCGTGGTGGCCTTATCCAACCTACAAACCAACACTTCCTATTCGACAGTGATAGCAAAGGGGCGCTGATACATTCCGGCCCTAGTTGCTCGATCTCGAGTACTTCTATAATCTCGTGGACTAGTTTGTCCTTAGGTTTACAATTTTCAAGAAAAAATGGGTGTCCCGCTATACCTTGAAACATTATACCGACGCTCTCTCAATCGTTCATTTAAATATCCCGTACCTAATTCTGCTACAGGACAAGGCGATAGCGTACACAACGCTCACTACGGAAGTCAGAAAGCGGTTTTGGCGTTCCTTCATTCATACGTGATCTCCTTGCGCTGACTTTTAAGATTGAACTGCCTACTAGCCCTATCGTCAACATTCTTTATTTTTTTAATTCAATAACTTTGAAAAAAACAATTATTTGGACTCTTACGCTGTTACATCAGCCGTGCCGACTAATGTGTGCAACCAATTCGGGGACAAATTCGCGATCATCGAAATTTCACCAGGTCCTTCCGGCAAGCAAAAGCAGAGTCTTCAGTACATATAACAGAGTACATATTAAAAACAAACAAAAACGACGTCTTGCATTCTTTTTTTAGACTTATAGAAAGTGAAGATTACCATAGCAGGCAATGCTTCGGGGAGGAGTCTGATAGCGGCTAGCAAAACACTCCTGTCCGAAGGATCCGAGATGCCATTGAAGAGCTAAATCAGGCAGCGAGCGGCCGGCCTTGACAGAAGCGACGGGCAAAGCCGAGGCAGAGTTTCAAGGCAGGCAGGACAGGTCGGCAAGGTTATCCCCGGAAAGACAGCTTCCTATAACCGAAGAACCGTCAGTGCAGTGGCGGACGTCGTGCAGTCCTGTGGAGGGAAGCACACTCACGCCGGATAAAGGCACATCTAATCGAGGGACCGCCAAGTCGCTTTAAGTCTCACTTCTCAGAATAAAACGCGGTGCTGATTTCCGACAGCGTTGCAAGATTGCCAACGCTTCTCGTTTCTGCTGAGAGAAGTTGAGAAGGATTGGATTAAAACAGACGAGGTGGCTTCTCGAGGTCGGGCATTTCTTCGTTTCCCGATTTCTTTTACTTTTTTCATTATATTTTTCTTGTGATGCTTCTTTTTGAGCGGACGCTTGTCACTTTCCTGTGGTTGTTTTTGTCGTGGTGTTTGTATTTGCTTCTTGATGCTGAAAGAATGGATACGTAGAGTTACTTCCGGGACAAGACTGGAAGAAATGGTGACAAGGTTAACTCTCCCGGATATAAAAGTGCGGTATCGTCCATGAAGTCAAACGACTAATTTCACCTATATTAGTAATACAAATTGTTATCAATGGAAATTTGTAGTTAAACGACAAAACCGCAAGGACTGACACCCGCCTAAGCAAAGGTGTCGTCCCGATTCGGCTGAGGTGTCCATCTGACTTAGTGGAATAATTCGGCTGTACGCTCCAAATTGGTCAAATGCGCAGCTTTTTAGAATCTCCAATTCTGTCCAGAGCTCCACAATTCTGCTAAATGCTCAGTTTGGCGTGAATCTTCAATGTGGCTGAATGCTTCAGTGTGGCTGAAGCAGCATGATTCATTACTTAAAGGTAACAGCGCAAAAGTTGACACACACTGAGACCACACTCACACCGTCAAAGGGGACCTCTCACGTCGCGCTATCGATTCTGGTTTGTATTTTTGTCTTCCTCCTTTACACCGATAAGAAAGAAGAAGAAAGAGAAGAAAAAAGTTGTTATCATGCTTCGTTGTTTTCTTTCTGCTGCTAAGTAAGACAACTCTTAGTCTGCGTGGAATTTCGTCCTCTTCTAAACGATTTCAAAGTCGAACGCTTTCGTTACCTTCGACAAGAGTCAAGATATAACAACTCCTTCCCGGAAAGTGATATAGAAGGATTATCTGACATATGTGTCACTCGGCTTCACGATACTGTATAAGACTCTCCTTCTGGATAAGACTTCCTTCTCCGCAGGGTTAGTGATTGGTTAGAAAGGAAATTGGTAAAGTTCCGATCTGTGTCAGTGATCGATGTCGGCAGTTCTGTGTCTTTAATCGAGCTTTATCTTAGGTCGACAGCGGTTGAGGTGGATATGTGTACCTGTGCGCACAAGCAAGGTGTCTGCATAGGTTCTTCCTTAGCACCTAATTTTGCCAGAGATCTACCTTAGTACTCTCGATCAAGCCGTGCATGCGAAGCAGCAGTCGTTACCGCAGGGTTGTGCTACGATTAGGTCAGTACGTTGACGACGTTTTTATTTGTGTGTTTGGGGGGGGGGGGGGGGGGATTGTCTCTGTTGATTAGTGGGTAGCATTAATCAAAGAACAGGCTACGGAACTTTCTTTCACTCATGAGGATTCTGTTGGCGGCTGCCTTACGTTTCAGGATCTGAAGGTTTTTTCTTTGGCTGGTTTATGTTGGAGCTATGGGAAGGAGGCACCTAAACCGGTTCTGCCTTACCAGAACTGTTATCCGAAAACTGTGAAGAGGAAAATAGTTTCCTTCTCATTAGAAATGCACTACAGAAGTCTTTGCTCATTACCTTGAGGAAGAGTTCTCTTCCAATTCTCACGCTTGGTCAACTCGGGGTATCCTTTAGATGTGCTTTTGAGCGTTGCAAGAAAACTCTTGGTTAATTTCGGAACAAGATGAGAAAAGCAAAAACTAACAAATGGGTGTGCGTGCCTTTTTTTATCAAGCAGTATCCCATAACCTCAAAGCACAAGCCACCTGTTTCTGACGTTAGGGTAATGTTCAAGAACGATTTCAGATGAAGTAGGTTGACTCCTTTCACGGGAGATAGAAAAGGTAGTGGGAAAAAGCATGGAAATCCTGCCGTTGAATGTCAAGAAGGTGTTGTTTAAAATATTCCTTTGGCATGTGCGTTTTCATACATAGGTCAAACTGGCCGTTGTTTTAATGAGCGACTCAAAGAAGTGTTCTCCTGCAGTCCCCAAATTCAGAAATTGTAAAAAATTTACGAATTTGCAAACATTGTTATCTGGATTGGACGGCAACCACGTTGATAAGCTGAGAGCGCGATTAGGTTAAACGCGTAGTAAAAATAAACTCTTAGTATTCGTCCTGCAGGAAATTGTGTAAGTGTCCCGTCAATGTGTATTGACAAGCGGGTAAAAGCCTTTTTACAAATGTTTTTTTTAATGTGTTAGTCAGTTGGTTGATCTTGGCAAAGTGTGGTACTGCTCGAAATGTGTAAATATCCCGTCGATGGTAATTTACAAACCTTTTGCAAATGTTTTTTTTATTACATGTGTAGTCATTGGCTGACTTTGGCAATGTGGAAGCGCCAAGGCAGTTCTTTTGTTCTTCCTTGCTGACAAACTAGGGGTGTGCTGGTGTGAAGATTCTTGGCGGTGACTGCTGTATACCCCTACCAAAGGGCGTGGCTTTAGAATAAACCTTCAGCAGTGTTCGAGACATTCTGTGTTTCGTCCCCTTTTTGTATCCTCCTTTTCCTTCTTCCTGTATCTCTAAGTTTAATTATGTCTGCAATTCACCAGCTTGCCTGTACCTTTACTCTTCTGTCATTTATCACGATACTTATTGCTTCGATGTTTTTCTGTTGTTGTTTTCTGTGAGTGGGTGATGATTTTTATTGATACGGAGCAGTTTTAAGTCGGCTGAGCATCTGCAATCGCGGCAGTGAATGCCTATGAGTCCTGAATTGACTACTCGGATGTTGTTATGTTTTATTAATCGGTCCTTAACACATCTTCCTGTTTGACCTATGTGAAGTTTGTCACATGAAAGGGGGAAATGAATAAACCACTCCTTTTGAGCAAGGGATATAAGGGTTTTATGCTCTTTGTGCAGTCCTGTATTGGTTTTTGAAGTGGTGTTAACTTTGAACATAAACCTGAGTGCCAAAGGGTTGCCGAAAAACATCTATATCTGCTTGGTTACCTTTTCTTCGGCACCCCACGAGCTCTCAGGTTTATGTAAAAAAGTTAACGCCACACTAAAAACCAACACAGGCTGCAATAAAAAAAGCATGAAACTCCCTTACGTGGCCCCTCGTGAGGAGTGGCTCTTATTCTCCCCACTTTCATGCGGGCAAACGTTAGGCAGGTTAAAACAGGAGGATGCGTTAACGACCGATTACAAGAACATAACAACAACATCTCAACTCTTCTACTCGAAGGTGCCAAATGCTTTATACTTTGAAATTGTTCATGACAAAATATTTCACCCAGCACAAGAGCTGTCTTGGCTTAGCAGCCGAAAGAAAACAACGAAGTGTTGTAATCATCTATTTTTTTTTTCTTATCGGCGTAAAAGAGACCGACAAAAATACGAACCAGATTTGGACAGACAAGCACGACGTAAGAGGTCTCCTTTTGACGGTGTGCGTGTGGTCTCAGTGCGAGCCAACCCTTGCGCTGCTACCTTAAAGTCATGATTAGCCTAACTCGCCCAAGCCTCCATCCTAAGAACATCTTGATTCGGTTAAAAGGTTTTTCTTGTAGGTATGATCGACCGAGGTGTCCCCAATGCTCTTGGGCGACTGAACTGTGTCTGCATCGTAATTTAGCCCTTCCATTGCAAATAAAAAGCTCGTGCAGCTGAAGAGGCTTCGAGAACACAAGGCCACGCAATTGACAGTGCTGCAATAGTCGATAATGAATACTAAACTATCGATTGTATAGCATCGATAGTACTATTGATCGTTTCATCGATACAATGAAAAATATACAATTGCACTATCGATAGTTGATGTCGATAGTGCAATTGATATATTTTTCACTGTCGATCATTAGTTTTGGCTGCCACTATCGATAGTATATCAACAGTACTGTCGGCAGTTTTGCACCGCTGGTCACCATCCAACACCACCTAGAGGTATACGGCAGAGCGCCCTGAGGTCTGACGTCGCCTCACGTCAACACACAGAAGCAATCGTCTCAGCCGCTCGGCGGTCTTGTATTCCATTTTTTATATGTTTTGCTGCCAGTTCGACTTACGCCGCAGTAATTCAAAATAATAAAACTAGAACAAAATACTTAACTTCAACAGTATTATAAATTAGTTGTTTTTCATATATTAAAAACAGTGCGTAACGTCATTACTCAAGGTGGAGAGGCACGAGAGTTCTAAGTTTATGCCTTATTACTGAACGAAATTGCCATCTAATAATCAGAGGCAGACTGTAGCAATTGATGTCTATTTTAGTAGGCTGGATCGCTGATCGAGAATTGTTTTGCTCGGGTCGATTGGCACGACCTGCGACCATTGCTTGACACCAGAAATTTATTGAACCCTATCGAAAAAACGTGAAAAAGTGAGACTTTTTTATTTGTACTATAATTTGGACGACCAAACCTCAATGAAGTTTTCTAGGAATGGTGAGAATGTTTTGTGTTGTGATGTCTAATACTTTTGCACTAATGTCTGAGGCGAAGAAAAAGCCTTTCTATCCTCCGTTGACTTCCTCCACGGGTCCCACGAGCGGCCGGCGGGAACTACGCCGTCATGCAATCAACCAGAAAGGTTTCGTTCAATGCCAAGCTGTTTAATTTTATATTTTTACATTCGAAGGGTCGCATATCGCGTTTGGGGCATCATTTTGTCTTCAAATCAAGCACGCAATGTCTGATGACATATTTACTCTTGTTCACTAAAATTGCTTATCTGTTTAAAACATTTTCATAAGAAACCGTGTTCGTGTTCAATATTTCAAGCAAAACGGGGGTTTTGAATCACGACGACAACGATTAGAAAATTTCGAGCAAGACTAATTCTGTCGATGGCAATAGATGATAGAGATTGGCATGGTGTTTATATAACTTAATAAACCCAACTTCAGCAGTTACCGACGGCTGCAACGGCCTAACTATTCTTGCGAAACCTCATAAAAGTTTATTTACAAGACACTTCGCGTAAGCTTCAAAAAGCTTATTT
>JAZHYW010016715.1:0-12131 GCA_037355805.1 Ixodes ricinus
TCAAATAGTGGATGGGTCAAAATTAGCAATATCAGGCACCTGAACGTAACATTGCAGTTCCAGTCGGACTCCCATATATGATAAAGAGTTCAAATAGTGGATGGGTCAAAATTAGCAATATCAGGCACCTGAACGTAACATTGCAGTTCCAGTCGGACTCCCATATATGATAAAAAGTTCAAATAGTGGATGGGTCAAAATTAGCAATATCAGGCACCTGAACGTAACATTGCAGTTCCAGTCGGACTCCCATATATGATAAAAAGTTCAAAAAGACCAGAGAAATCAGTCATCTGGCTTGCTGAACACAGAAAGTGGTTGTACCTTGACCACTGGGCACTGTTCGAACATCCACAGCCAGCTAGAACCTTGAGGCACATACGATAAAATCGTACCTGCCTCCACAACTCGGAACGATCGATCTTACATATCCTTTTGGCGTGATGTGTTGATGGTCTTCCGCAGCCGAACAGTCCGTTGATGTCTTGGGGAACCACATGGTGTCGGATGGCGAAGGAGTAATACCTTGCCTTGCATGTTGAGATGGCGATTAAATTAATGTAGACCGTTATTGTCCGACAAAGAGGGAGGATTCGTTGTGGCACCTCAGAACATCTACCTAAAAAAGGCGGAGGTGGCCTTGGAAAAAACTTCAACCGCACTGCCTGACTTCAAATCGAAACTTGTCAGGGCCAAGGCCCTACAACTGTGCCACAGGCTGGATTTAAATCAACTACGAAAACAAATCATCGCATCCAAAGGGAACCAATTGGAGGTTTTTTCACGGCCAAGACCCACAAGGAAGGATGTCCTTTTCGCGTAATTGTGACCGAGAAGGGATCTTGGCAGGGTGAAATGTCGCGGTACCTTCTGCGTCATTTGTCTGTCCTCCAACTTGATGACCCATTCTTGATATCCAACTCAGAAGTAATGATTCATTACCTGAAAGACGAATCAACCCAAACACGATATGGGTTCTCCCTAGATGTTGAGGACTTATTTTATTCTATACCACACAGAGAATTGTTTGACACCGTCAGCGAATGCATCGACTCCAATGGAGCCCTAGGTTTTCAGAACACCTGTGGCATACCGGTTGCGTCTTTCCTAGAGCTTTTGAAGTTTTATTTGTGCTCGACGTTTGTCACGTTTTCAGGAGAAACTTACATACAGAAAAAAGGAATCTGCATCGGGTCATGCGTAGCTCCCATTTTGTGTGACATTTTTCTGTCAAAGTGTGACAGGGGCATATTCCAGGGTTTGACCTCCTATCCAGTCGCACGCATATTCAGATACGTAGACGACTATCTTGTGCTCATGACAAAAATACCTGACGCAAACGACATCAACACCATCAAAAACATATTTCTAGGTCATGCTCAAGGATTGAACTTCACCCACGAAACTCCGACTAACAACAACCTCCAATTTCTTGATACGCGACTCACCTTTCAAAATGACCACGTCTGTTGGATGTATTCACCTAGATCCAAAAAACGAATACTCAAATATGAATCTGCACACTCAAAACTAGTCAAAAGGGGCATTGTATCTAGTTGTTTGAGCGCTGCTCTGAAAAAGTCTTGCATTCATTCAGCAAGGGAGAGCTTTGACGCGCAAGTATCAAGGCTCAAGGCGTCAGGCTACCCCACCTCCATCCTGTCTGACGTTGTTGAATGCATGATAAAACCAAACAGGACCAGCAAGAGAAGTAGAGAAAGAAGTCGACCGGCGGTTGTCCCTTATATCCACCGCATCTCTCACAACTTCAAGAGAATTGCCTCTAAATACGAAGTGCCGGTTGTGTTTTCAGCCCCCGACAAGCTAAAAAAGCTCTGCCCCAAAGTCAACACCCCGCGCACAAAGTCCGACAAATGCAGCGTTAGCCACCGCAACAAATACGTCAACTGTTGCAGCGGGGTAGTGTACCTGATCCCGTTCACCTGTGGGAAGGTATATGTGGGACAGTCGGGAAGATGCATCAACGTAAGGCTGAGAGAACACGCGCTATCTCTACAATCCTCTCCGTCGGGGCATCTCGCTCTACATGTGAGGGACTGTGGATGCGCCCCGCTACTGTCCAGCACAAGGATCCTGAGGAGGTGTCTAGATAAGCGAACTCGAGAGATACTTGAAGCTGAAGTCATAGCGACCAAAGGAGACGCCTGCATCAGTGCTCCTTCGGTGACTTTGTCATCAAAAGAATTAGAGTACATGAAATATTTCTCTTAGATATTCTTAATTTGCTTTACCTTCCTCTTCCTTTTTCTTAATATATTTACTGTCATTTTTTACTGTTACTTTAATCATGCCCACCATTTCCTTTTGTTTATACTAATTTCCTTCTTTTTTCACTTTTCTAATTCTCAGTCTTTTCAGATCCTATCACTCCTTTCTTATAAATATTTGTAACATTTAACGTTAGGGTTCTTCATCTTCCTCATCTTCCGAATTAAAACGTCAGTTGCGAGTAAGCGCTTGTCCTGTGTAGTCTCCCTCTTGTCCTTGTCCTTCGCGCTTTTTAATTTTCGTAATGTTTAACCAACTAGGCCAACAAATCATTTTGGTATGACTACGATGTTAGCGTTGGATTGGGACTCGGGCTCTCACTGATTGGATACGCGTTCCAGCGGAACGCTGGCGCAGCACTCGTGTCCGATCAGCGGCCGTCCTCGTTTAGTGACGCAAGAAAACACCTAGGCTTCCTTATCTAGGAGGTGTTGTCGCGGCACGGTGGAATGGCCGGCGGGCTAACTTGCCGCTCTGTCGTCGCCGGTTGTTCTTCGCTCTGGGTTTCCGTGGCATCGGTGCGTTTGCTGTTATGTGTGTGTGTGTGTGCTTTGTTAAAACGATGGATGTGGTTCCCTCCACGAGTGGTATGGATGCGGTTCCTTCCACGATTCGTATGGATGTGGTTCTTTCCACGAGTGATGTGGATGACCGTGTCCAAGGACGTCAACGTACTCTCACAGGCAGACTAAAGAAAAGGGGTGAAAAAATTGGAACATCCATTGGTGGATTTTTAGGGAATGCGTTAGCATGACCCTTTGGAAGCGACACACACGTCCCCCTTTGGGAAAAGCTAACACTGACCCTGTAACGAGGACAAAAAGAGGCAGTAAGAAATAGAGGAAGCAAAAGGAAAGTCCTAATAGAAAGCCAAATAAAAAAAGTGAAGAGATCAGCCTGAGCGATTTTCAAAGAAGGACGTATGTGCCGTTTCCCAGGTGTCATGCTAACGCATTCTCTACGTGTCTACCTATGAATATTCCTATATTTTTGTTCTCGGAAACCAAACTTTCTTGTTTCTTTCTCGTATCGGTATCGGGATCATTTTCGAGAGTTCGAGTTATGCTCGTGTTCCCTAGAGTCTATTAGATGTTCCTCACCAGTGCTTTTTTTGTTCTACATTTGCCCTCATAAATTTCGATATTTTGTTCATCGCCGAAAAAACATCGAACTTATAAAAAAAAGGTGTCCTGCGATGCTTCTCCGCAGATTACGTCGAAATGAGATAGTATTAGTTGCCTATGGTGTAGGCGATATTCTGCTGGGTAGTATTACGCCGAACTTAAATTGATTATTTCTTTCAAGACAATCTTCTATAAAAAGACCCAGTTTTTTCTGTTGCTCTTTGTTGTTTTTAGTACAATGCAAACGAAGGGTGTTAATGTTTCTTATGTTTCGACGGTCAGTTGCTGCCTTCCCGAACAATGGACGTGGCTAGAATGAAAGTTGCGGATGATTGTTTCGAGAATGACTGTGAGCATTTCTAAGAGGTCGTTCGGTGGCTGATCTATCTGTATCTAAGAGTCCAATCGCTGCATCGGAGAGGAGCTGTTGGTGTCTATCGGGGGCATATAGCGATCGAGAAAAAATAAACGATTTAGCTGCGTTTGAGAGGTCTACTCATGTGCCTGTTTTCTTCAACTTGAAAGTTTTCTATTTTTTTCCTCCACCGCAGTCATTATTACATTATCTGAAAGCAACATATTACGCCGGTTAATAAATTTTGCCGACCATTTTAGTAGATGACTCACTTTGTTTCCTCATAGGGTCCGAGCCCGGCCGATGTTTATGAACCGAAGGGCCAATGGAAACAGCGAAAGAGGCACAACGTCATGACGTTGTGTCTCGCTACGGTCTGATAGGACTAGCCGGTATTCGCCGTCTCCTGGCCGTGCTCCTCCGCCGGCTAGTCCTATCAAGCGCAGAAAGCACGCCATGACGTTGCCCTTTTTGCGCTGTTTGATTGGCCTCTTCGGCTCATAACTTCAGTCGCGCTCGGACGTAAGGCGCGACGAAGTATAATAACGATCTTTTTGCCGGCTTCTCATTTAACCACACAACCTTTTCCGAGGCAGAACGAGGCCCGCCTTGCTTCTGGATTACTAGCAAATCGTCTCTACCTCTCCTCCGGCGCCTCTATGGCACGTCGAGCATGCTCATGCTCTGCACAACGCTGCTTCTGTTCCACTATAGTTACTGACCTCTTAAGAAAATTAGGGCGTGGCGAATTACCTTTATACTTCTCACATTGTGATTGGTTCTTAGGCCTTCTATCGGCTAATGCCGCAACCTAGTTGGCTGAGGAACGATAGTGGATGAATGGAACCCACAGCCCCCAGCACTTCTGAAGTTGTCGGTGTATAGTTACAACAGCAAACTGTTTACAAACAAGCCTCCGTTCACCCCCACCGGGTGTGGGTAGTGCGTGTGCGCTGCGCCCATATTCGCGTGAGGCAATGGCCCTGCGCATGCGCAGTGCCGACAGCAGCGCCACCGCAGTAGCATGAGGTGAGAAGGTTCAGTTGTGCGCGGAGCGCAAGTTCGTCTGCTTCTTGCAGAAGGGGTCGCGATGACGTCAGCAGGCCGAGCTCTAATAGGCTGTGATTGGAAAGATGGTCGGTAATCCTCAATGGCAGCTTCATCGAAGTCTTCTCACTAACCTTCCAACCAGGGCCAATCAAAGCTCGGCGTTTTGACGTCACCGCAACGACTTGCGCAAAAAGCAGACGAACTTACGCTCCCCTCTGGCTTCTCTCTTCAGTGGGATGAATGCTGCGTTCTTCGCCCAGTGACCAGCGCACGCGACTTCCTAGTTGAAAGAACCGGGTTTGAATCGCCGCTTCTGTTCAGCTAGCATATTTTCAAACAGCTTTTTCTTGTGAGGCATGTTAAAGAGGTACGGAAACAAAAATTGAAACATTCAGATTTCGTTCGTAAATGAGTCAAGCATGACGGATAATAACCGTAAATGATAATCGCAGGTTTGTATTTTGAACGACTGGCTGTAGTTTTCGTTCCAAGCGGTGCACTCGAGCGAGCGCCCGGAGAGAAGCGAACGGAGAGCGTGATGCGCCATGGGATATCCGGCGCAAACAAAAACGGAAAAAAGATTCCCCGCCTTCGTGACGTAGCAAGGCTGGTGGGATTATGAGCTTTGCCGTTGGTGGCGTTGTCAGCGTTGTGGTGGTGTCAATAGCGTCAGCGCGTTACAACCGAGCCGTTCGAAGTACCCGTGGGGTGACGAGCGTGTGGCTGGCCCAAGGAGCACGTAGCGTCCACAGCACTGTCAGCTTAGGGCTGAACGGGGTGGGCAAGCAACTTTTGTCCGAGTTTTGAGCGACTGGCTAATCTTCTAGGGGAGAATGGCTGCATCCGGATGCACGAACGAGGGTCCGAGAAAGAGGAGGAGTCCACCTCTTTCCGTCTTCTTGGACTGTTTAGTTCAATGCGCGATTTGTGAGTTGAGGAGGAAAGCTAAGAAGGAAAATGTTGAAATGCCGAAGAGCGGCGCTGCTCCGAAGGAATCTGCTACGTCACGACTACGTAGCAAGTTCCCCAACGTTGCTAGATCACCTCCCAAATAGGCCCCGCATGCATCCACCAGGTGCACATTGAAAGATCGTTTATTTAGCTTTAAAATTAGTTTTCTTGTGCCTTTCAACGGAAGACTGGTGTTTTGAAGGTTAGGGTGCAACATGCAACATATTCAAGCTAGAAAATGAGCGCTGGAATTTCGTTTCCCTACCCCTTTAAGAAAGCGGTACTTGCAAGCAGCCACAACCTTCACATTGCGTTCTCATTTAGATAAGAACAAAATGATCATGCCTAAAGGAGCCTTCGAGTCGTATCCTTATTGTGCATTTGCGGGATGAGGAAAAAGGAGCCGCGGGCGGTAAAAGGAGGAGGAGGAGGAGGGGCCAAATCGTTTCGTGTAACAGATAATAATTTGTTGCGCAAACTGCGGTGCTCATCCTTGCAGCTGCAAAATCCCAAACAAAATTGCACCACATGTACAGGCTTAGCTCTACGCTTCTTTCTTTTTTTCGTTTTTTATTGATAGCGCAAACGGGGGTTAAATTTATTCTCAAGCCAACGGCAAGGTGATTGTGTGCATCTACTGGTGATACCGCCGTAATAAAAAAAGATATGTTAACGTTAGAGACAACGTGAGTCAATATCTACCAGAATGTCGGTAACATCTGGGACCATTCCCTTGCTTGTCGAGTTGACCGTACTCTATCTGTACCGCTGTGGGAGCGTGGCCAGATTTTCCGTATCATAGGTACGAAGGTCCGACTGCATCAACCATGGAGGTAGAAAGAAGAGTAGGCGACATACACGCTCAAGCCCGCCAAACGAGAAAATCCCAAGTGCTGCCGGAGGTAGAGGACGCAGTCGTTGGGAACACCCCAAGTGTGACAAGGCCCAGCCAAGACTCGCTGTTGGCGCCAATTCAGCCGCCTTTTCAGTCCAATAGTGCCTTTTGGTTTTGGTCATCGAAAGAAGGGGTGGGGGCGGGGCGTGTCCCTCCAAAACGAAAGTCCCACCGGCTTAACCTCCGGTGGCGTCATGTTGCCTTGAGAAGCTTCCTACCTCCATGGCAGCAACTACTTAAGCTACGCTTACAGCATGGGCACTTATAGTTCCCCTAGTTTCTTGTGGACTGCAGCAGCCTTGTTACTTGGTGAAAAACGGACGCCATTAAGAATTATTACCATTCAAAAAGGCGGTTTCGTCAGCTTTGAATGCACTGTCAGAAGCTCAGGTGATATAGTTTTGCTTTGTCGGCGGCTGTTTAAACAACTCTGCAGGACGAAAGAGCATTCCCTGCGATTTCGGATGAAGCTTCCGACTGACCGCGTAATTGATGACGTCACGACATCATGCTGTACTCTGAAGAAACCGTTGCAAGGGCCGTTGCTATGAACAAATACATTAGTGCTTGACGTGAGGTTAGAATTTGTGTGATAAAAAAGTTAATGTTTATAAGCGTTGTACCTTTTCAGTATTTAATCATGATTATTTTTTAACCCTTTCAGTGCCATAAAGGGATAATAAAGCACGTAATAAAGTTTTATAACCGGTTTCGTCTTGCTACCAGACGGCACAATGACGTCGTCGGTTCCGTGGTTCTTTCTGAGGCATTGAACGCGACTGCGTTATATTAAGTTGGTGATGAGCGAAGAAATTTCTATTCTCGTGGTGAACTTTATGCGGGATTTAGGAAGTGAAGAGCCAACGTACACTGTTTTTATCGACGCTCGAGGTGCGCGAATGCCTGCCGGGAAGGGCTGGCGCAATATTTGAGAAGGTGAAAACACCATGAAGCCGAATCACATGCGACAACGACGTGAAGTGTATCAACGTCAAAGTGCAGGCCAGCACACGTTTCAATAAGTTCTGACGTCACAGGAGTTGCTCCAGTGTACCCCTGTGTTGTTAAACGAACTGTCCGTAACAGATATATAACTCACCTCATGTTTTTATTCAGCTCTTTTGCTGTTTGGTGCCTTGCTAAAAACGGAAGAATCAGCAGGATTCTTTCTCGGTGGGATATCTACAAACATGTACGAAACACTCCAATATTGCAAACCTCAAAACAAAGGGGTTGGAGTTTCAAATCAATATGTTGGTTTCCTAAAACAAATTCCTGTATAATCAAAAAGATGGCCCGATATTGATTTGATATCATGTACTAAATAAATGCTTATCTCGCTGTATTTTTATCCGATTTCCATACGCGTGGTGCTTTTCGTCTGACAGCTAGTATCCCGTATCGTGTGCAAATGCAATTTGCTTTTATCAACTTTATTAGTTTCTTAGAGCTGGCATGTTCCCAATAAATACAAGATTCAATTCATATTATTATGCAATTGATTAAAATGTTGCAGGCGGCATACCTTGGTCATTCCGCATGCGTTCGCCGTCTGCAACAGCCATCTCGAAACTCTCGAGGTGTCTCGAAGACCGAAAGGTTTAGTTAAAGTTGTTGGTCCTCCCGGTAGTGTGGGAGGCAGGTTCCGCTCCGGTCGTCTGGAGCGTGGTGGCACGAACTTCGCTGAGTGACGGGTCGACTCACTGCTTGTAGAGGACTATGTGCATATATTTACACTAGTTACAAGTCCCAACATGGGAGACCATCCTGCCCCGTCTAGAGTCTCGACCCCCGTCCCCAATTTCTCTCAATCGAATCCAATCCGAAGATCTCTCCATCCTGAGAACCCTTTCGGCACTCCTTTTGTAGGCTCGTAGGGGCCTCCTTTCCCTCAGGCACCGACCAGCCTTCTTCAAATTCCGCCACTCCCACGTGGTACACTGTTGCCCATTGGTCAGGCGAGCTGTCAGCCTGGCGCTCCAACCGCTAAAACCAAATTCCTTCCAGAGTCGGCCCCTGCATTTTTCCCAGTCTGGCTGGCGCCAACAAGCTAAGCTATCTGTACCGAGGCAAGAAGCGGCAATATGGCACTAAGCAGGCGAAACCCTCTATATACAGGCACATTCGGTTAATAGCCACAAGCAGCTTCAAGCGCGGGCTGTCCCAGCAGGATCTGTCCGAGCAGACCCGCGAAACCCGAGACGTTTCTTAACGACCGCGGGGGACCGCTCCCACCACTCGGCCGCTCTTCCCCGCAAATGCTCCCTCCAAAACGCCGACACCAATATAGAAAGCTAAAAGAAAATACAATGCCGACGCAGCTTTGGAAGGTCGTAACAAAAGAAAACACCTTAATTATTAAGCATTGTTTCTATATACTTAACTGGTTCCGTCAAAATATTACAGAAACAGTTGATTCTTGTCAAACTTCTATCATGGTAAGTGTCAAATCTGGGCTTCCTTATCTCTGCTTATTGACGTTTTAATTCAACTTCTGATTTTCTAATGCAATGGCTCTTTCTGGAGCGAAATTCATACCTATGTATTCGTCCATAACAACTCCCCTAATAACGGTTTATTTGGAGCAGTAAGGTCACACTTACAGGGTCCCTTCGTGGCGACGATGACTTTGGGAACAAAGATGGCTGACATACGTGTCATTACTTTAATGTATAGCTGATACACCATGTCAAATCTTTGTCGTCACGCCGCTGCGGTGGCGCTGTTGTCAGCATTGCGCACGCGCCGACACTTCGTCTCACGCTATATCTGGTTTCTGCGCGAGCGCCATGCCACATCCGGTATGTGCAAAAGCTGACTTGTTTGTAAACAGTGTGTTTGTCTATATTTAATGGCTCTAGGCACGACATCATCTGGAACCCTGTCTGTTTTCTTATTTTACTGCGACGAATATGTTTAATGAACATTTGAGTGTCTTTTTATGCGTTAGCATTAGAGCCATCGCTTTAGCGAAAACCCGCCGGTGTCTGTCAGTTGGTCAGCGGGTCGGGAAAGAGAGAAAAAGAAGGAGGAGAAGGTGACGCGTGCGATGCTTCTATTGGTCCGAAGCGCTGACGTCAAAACGCGTCACTCTCGCCCTCCCCGTCTCTCTCACTTCCAGGTGATAACAAACTGTCAGACACCGCCGGGTTTTCTTCAAAAAAGGTGTTCTCGTTTTCGTCAAAGGAGCGTCGCACAGCTGGCGCGGAGCCAGAGAGGGAGTAGGCGCCGCGGCGCGGTGGAATGCGGGCGTGCTCAGATGCCGCTCTGCTCTCACGGGATGTTCTTCGCTCTGGGTTTCATAAGGGCGGTCCGTGGGCTGTGATGTGTGTGGTTAAAATGATGGATGCGTTTTCCTCCACGAGTGATATGGATGCGGTTTCTTACACGAGTTTTATGGATGTGGTTCTTTCCACGAGTTATATGAATGACCGTATTCAATGGTGTCGACCTACTCTGACAGGCAGAGTACAGAAAAGTGGTGAAAAGAATTACAGGAAGATATATTGGTGGATTCTTAGGTAATGCGTACGCATTGACCCTTGGGAAACGCCACCCACCCTTTGGGCAACGTTAACACTGACTCCGTAACGAGTCCAAAAAGAGGCAGCAAAAAATAGAGGAAGCAAACGAGTGAGCCAAAACGGAAAAGTGACGGGGTCAGCGTTAGCATTTCCCGAAAGAGGGACGTGTGAGGCGTTTCCCGAGGGCCATGCTATATCTTTTTACATCGTACTTTGACCAAATAAGATCTCTTATAGATGGCACCCCCAGCGAATCTACAATCATCCAAGATGCCCCAGAAAAACGGAGCAGAAGAAAGTGAGTGAAGTCCGGACCTCTACTTAGTCTCGACGCTTGATTTGACAAATAGAAAATTGGTAGACGCTTAAAGGGAAGCTGAAGCGGCCTTGAATTTGAGGAAACACACAAAGATCGCCTTCATTTAAACTCCAAGACCTAAAAAATCGATTTCTTTTTTTTAAATTGTATGCATGTAGGTTGCAGAAAATAATTTTTAAAGTACCGCTCAGTGTCCTCCTTCCCGCAGCGTGACGTCAGAAAAGAGTTTTCGTAATCTCCGCTCTTTAGCGTCTTCAGCGCCTATCAAAGCTATGCTCGCGCACTCTTGCTATTTTTAAAAGAGTAGAAAAAGACGTCACGACTGGTGTCAGTGCGGGGGCATAGTTACCTGGTAAGATTGAGATTGACACACGGCCACCGAGCGACATGCGCTTGGCGGCCGAAAGATCTTCTTATGACGTCACAACTGGTGGGAAGGTTTCCGTGTTTCCTTGCGTTTACTTACATCATCGGGGAAAACAAACGTGATATTCAGATTCACGAGATAAGACTACGCTAAAAGCAATCTCCATCTCATTTTTTGAAAGAAGTGCTTCAGATTCCCGTTAAAGTAAACTTTCTTCTCGATTTCCCTGAATACGTTGGAATGTGTATCATTTATAGGGTCAGCTCTGGAGTGCTTTCACGTTATACTCCTGGATGTAGCCTTGATAGGACACGCAGTGCAAAGCGCAGCGCGGAATGTGCATTCGCCGAATGCACGATTCATGTCAACTGTCGAGTGCTCAGGAGCGGGGACTTTCCTCCGTGTGCGCTTGGCTCATGCTAAGTGGACTACAGGTATTATGACGGTTCTTGCTCACCGGCTTTGAGTAGAACCAAGGCTCCGGCAGAGAGCGGACGCCTACACACGTGCGGGCGTCTCGCAGTCGCCGTGTAGCGCAGTGGCACGGATGCGATGGGACATACGCATGCCGTTAAAAGACAAGGCGTGCTCGGTTCAGCGGACGACTAGACAGTCGCCATTACGCACGCACGTGCCGCACCGGTATGTCATGCTGCCAGTGTACGGACAAATACGTTCGCGTGCGGTGTAAGCTGATCTATTGTGCACAAAGAGACTGTGGTTAGGGGCGGACAAAAACAACGGTGTTCTAAATGCTACGTATGTTAAGGCAAGAAGTACGCTTTAAAGCTAAAATTTAACTCTCACATTTTTGTCCGTACGTCCGTCCCTCCGTGCGTACATTCCCCGCTCAATTTAAAGTGAAATCGATGTCAGCGTCACGTAAACACCAATTCGATTTCCCACTAAATTTGACGGGAAAAGTGATGTTACGTGACTGTATATGACGTGACGTATTCACAAATCCGGTTTTCCCGCTAAATTTGGTGGGGAAATTGATGTCACGTGGCCCGACCCAAACACCAATTGAGTTTCCCGCCGAATTTGTCGGGGAACTTGATATCACGTGGCCGTAGGTCACGTGAACTGTACAACGTAGTTTCCCCTCTCTAAATTTAGCGGGAAAAGAGACGTCACGTGACCTGACGTCACCTGACCTGTACTTTATATACATAGAATATATTGATACCGCTTGACTTAAGCTATGCAAGACTGTGTATAGTCTTCTCAACGAATTAGAACGATCGCATATTAAGC
>JAZHYW010016717.1:0-56353 GCA_037355805.1 Ixodes ricinus
CTGTGCATGTGAACCAAGCTGAAAACAAATTTGCAGTCTGAGGAAATAAAGAGTTACAAAACTGACAGATATGGCAGTAGCATACTTTTCACTTTTGCACATGTACAAGAACCGCTAATTGCTATTAGAAAAGCCGAAGGCTATTAAGTTGCTCGCTGACAGCAAGAAGGGGGGGGTATGATTGTGAGGGCAGCTGGTCTCTAATGTTTGTTTTACTGAAAGTTGCAAGTAAGACTTTTAAAGAAAAATGACCCAAACTATTGCAACAAAACATTCTTACATATCATTTCTCATACCAAAAAGGTTGGTACGAGGAACTTTGCCCAGCTGACATGATGCAGATTCTGGTACTCATCTGCGTCAAGAAGCTTCTGTCAAAACGAGTTTACCACGCCGCAATCACTTTGAATCTCCAATCAACCTTTCACCTAGCAAGACCTTTCTTGTGGCTGTGGTGTACGGAAGATGCGTGCGCATAGTGAGTGAAGACATCTCCAAATGCCCCTTTGCAAGCCCAGGACTTCGTCGCCTCTACGCCAAAGCTTCCTCGAGCAGGACCATGCTTGAGTCTCTGTCATGCCTTGGTTTGGTAAAGCTATACTCCACGACAACTTTCCTTGGCAATGCAGTGGAAGGTACAGGCACGTGTTCCCCCTCCCATTTTGAGCGCTGAATCAAGCTTTGCACGAGCTCTCCTTCTCTCCCCGGAAATGCCAAGAAAAGTTGTCGCGGAGTATAGTAGCGCTTCGCACTAAGCCTATCATGGTGTTACGTCTCACTCTGCACGTAACAGCGGCGCACAGTTCTTGTTCGAAAGTAGCAAATGTCGATTTCAATCTTGGACAACGGTGCCACAGTGTGATCGTGCAATGTTAGAGTGTCGCGGCACTATGGGGTCGCGAACGTGTTTGGTTCGTCCTGGCTGTCATTTGCGAATCTGCTCCTTCGTGCGGATGCACTTGGGAGACGGACGAACTGCTGACATGATCAATCCGTCGCGTCAATCAGCCATCAATGAAGAGTGCTGTTCATTTTTAACTTGATATAAATTAACTGAGCAGCACCATTTTGTAGGATGGCTAACCCCGCCTTAAACCCCTGGATATGTCTGTTAGTTCCGTAAGTGGTGTCAAAGTGCCAGAGCACGAGTCCCGTGCAGCATTTGGAAGCAAATGGCAGTGTAGCCCTGAAATGAAAGGCACTTGGAAGTGAGTGGCACTGTCTCTCGAGTTCACACAATTAAGGCTGAACCGCATGTACGCGATTTAGCGAGCGACGGAGATTTCTCACTGTTACTCGTCGCGTTGCTCGGTTTTTCGATTTCTAGAAACCGTTGCTCATCACCTTCGTCGCTTGCTCCCGTCGCTTTCATGTGGTACGCCTCGTCGTGCGGCTGATCGAGCGATAGCGAAAAGGGTTGCCGTCATTTGTCTCGTTGCTCACTAAATTGCTTACATGTAGTTTATACTTTATGGTTGTCGGCACTTGCGAAAATGTGAAGCGTGAATTTTATCGAGGGCTTTGCCCTTGCCGACTTTCAGACTGCTGGGAAAACTTTGGGTTCCAGTGAAATAACACATGTTTTCTCGCTTTGCTCATGAAGTGAGGAGGAGGTAGTTTGAAAATCAGTTCATGGTCTTTCAAGAAAGTTGTTTAAAACACCTTTTTTTTCCGTTTCTTTTGTCATTACTCAATGCGCGTTTTTTTTCTTCAACCTTCTCAATCAAGTACTGCCAGAAAGTTAGTAAATAAGCGCAACATATACAGGATTTTGTATAGAAAGTCAGTGCCCCAGTCGAAAAAGAACTCTTTATACTCTCCGCAAACAACATCATCAATACAGACCCTACTTCTAAAGGCGCACGTCATGCAATGTTTCGAGCAGTTTCCGAAAACAAAAAAACGAACTAGAATCCAGCCTCCCACTGTGGAAGCGAATACGAGCGCCAGCACGCTAACGGGTACCTTTAGCAATCATGGGTTCCGCAAAACACACCGCCAAGCTAGGCGGTACCAAGCCGCCACCCGATTTGCAGAAGTCAAGCCTTGTTTACCGATCTACGAGATAAAGCTCCGATACAATCACCAAGTGCCTCGCTCGGCCGCCACTGCCTCCGGTGGGACCTTTGCCTCTGGGTGCGTTCCCGCAATCTGACTACTCGCTCAGTGACAGATCGGTTCCGGGACTTCCTTGGCAAAAGCTCGACGGTCGTCCAATGCGGAACGCACGTGTGCGACAAGGAACCGCACACGGTCGCTTTCACGCCGCCTGCGCACACAAGAACACGTCATAAACGCTCCGAACAGAAAGAACTCAAAAAGCAAAAACGAATGGGCAAGCACTCACCAATTAGACTTAACTCCACAGCTGGTTCCATGGGCACGCCGGTACCTAGGACACTTCCTTTTTCCAAAGCGTTCTTCGATGTTCTTTTCCTAAAGTCTGCAAGCGCCCAAAAGTTTGTACCTCGCTTTGTTTTTGTGTTTTGCGATGGCGATGGCGATGCGGCGATGCTCGTTGCCTTCGTTGCCCGTTGGTTTCGGTTTCGACCAAGCTCATTTGACGCAACGTGAATATGCTTGTTTTAGTTAATTGAAATTCCAACTTTCAAATGCAGAAAGTTGTTTTAAAATGTATATAATTATTTGTAATAAACTATGTTGTAGTGCATTGTGTACTAAACTGAAGCTTGGCTTCGTTTCAATTTAACATGGCGGCTACCACCACTGTCCCGTGTACCGTGCTCGACTTATTTGCTGTGCATTTGTTGTCCTGTTATCCACCGCCTGCGATCCGCATCAGCAACAAGCATGCTGTATTGTGTGCTCGCCGGAAAGAATATCCAGTCTTCTTCGAAGCAAGGCCCCCACTAGGGTTGCTCGGACGTCGTCGGCACCCACGAACCGATTCGGCAAGCCTCACGTCGTTGCTTGGTGCCTCCACGTTTCCGGCGATGAATCCCGATTCCCCAAGCCTTGGCCTCAGCCCTATATGACGTAGCCGGTGAAAAACAATCTACGACAACGCGGTGTCTTTGGAATGCGATTACTACGATCAGTGGCTCTTAAAACCTCAGTAGCCCCCCTTCAATGGTGAGCTCTTCGATGTGAACGCCCTTACCTTCAGCGTCCGGAGACTGCTGCGATCCTCCGACGAGAACGGACGTCTTTTCCGGGCTCCGCAAACCCTAAAAACTGTACGTGATACTGGTATAAACATTGCCTCGCACTGTCGGCCCGCCACAGCACGTCCACCGAGAGATCGGCTCGCTCGAGTCTCGTTCTGCGAGCGGCGCGCCCGTTTCTGCTTCGAATATGGCTTCAGCCGACGCCGCCGCTTCGCAGCTCACCAATATCTCTGCATCCATCCTGAGCCAGGACGTGGAAATCCCCCTAGAGGGAGACGACCTAGGTGGGGAATGGATCACCCCTAGAAAGCCCCGCGAATCTCGTCTTCCGGCCCACCCCAACCCCGAACTTCACACAGTTATAGTGCATCTCCCAATCCTTCCTGCTGGCGCAGCTGCGCAGCCTTTTGACATTTTGCCGGCGTTCTTGCAAGCCGCACAGCTCCGTGCTCATGCATGTGCCAACATGTCGCTTCACCTCCATCCAAATAACCGTCTCGCCTTCCTCCGCACCCATCACAAAGCGATTGTCAACCGGCTACTGCGCATCAGCAGCATCAGCTTGCAAAACACTTCCCCTCCCGTCCACTCCTACCTAGCCGCTCCAAACAACTCCTGCTGAGGTGTTATAAATGGAATTGCCTTGGGAGCCACCCCGATGAGATCATCAATGATCTGGAGTCTTATCAAGCCGACATCCTTCACACAAGGCGAATGGGCACAACAGGTTCAGCCATCATCACCTGTACAGAACCCATGTCCCTTACACAGTGTACTACCGCCGCCTCGAATTTCGCTGCCGTCCCCACAAACCTCGAGCCCATCACTGCAACAACTGACTCGAGTACGGGCACCGTACGCTGGCCTGGCCGGGGCGACCAGCGACGCTGCCCCGCGTGTTCCACCATCCTGGCCTGCCCGGACGAACCTCATCCCTGCACACCCTGGTTTGCGTTGCTTCAACTCGCAGTGTGGTTCTCAAACAGGGCACTTGGTCCCCAAGAAGCTGCTGCACCTTCACTCACTCCACGAGACGCATCCCACGACAGTTCTAGCAGTATGTAAAGCGTGGTTGCAGGATTCGGTTTATGACAGTCACCTTGTCGATTGCTACAGTGGAGCACACTGCTTACAGAAAAGATTGTGCTAAGAACTGTAGAGGTGTGCTGGTCGTGGTACCTTTCTCATTACCCTTTTGGTGATGCCGTAACCTGAAGCTGGAACCTTCCGCAAGCATGGCAAGGTGCTGCTATGCTGTGCGTGCTACCAGGCTTCTGTGAAAGCTGAGTCCTACAACTTGCCCAGCGAGCCACTGGTGCTCATTAACACAAATTAGTTAAATGCGTGCATACTAGAAGTCTTCCAGTTGAGTCACTCAGAGTGCAGTGTATACCGTGGAACCATTTCCAGTGGCCCAAACGTTCGACAGTTCGACGGGACAGTGTGCTCGGTCCAATTGTTCTCAACATGTTTATTAATCGTGATAATGCCTGCCTGATATCGACTCCCCTGCTGCTACGGACGACCTGATGCTGGTGCCGCTTGTCAGGTGATTCCAGAAACCACGAGGGTTTGCAGAACAACATCGACAAGGTCTACTATAAACAACCAGCTACGCTTCTTCACACAGCATGACGGCAGTTTTGTTCCAAACATGCAGAACACTGGGTTTCGTATTTTGCGTGTCCATTGGAACCGGCCATAGCACACTTAGGTGTTTTCCACAGCCCTGGTCCTGCCACACCTAAAGTATTGCAGCTCCATATGAGACTCCTATGAGGTTGATCTTGTAAGATCAGTTGAAAGTTTTCAGCAAAGGGGGCAGCTTACGCTATTCTTCGGCAGCCAAGCTCGCTCCGTATCACTCACCGCTCTGACATTGGCTAGAATTTTGGCCCTTCACTGGTGGGCCAGAGGTGACCTCAGGTGTGGCCCTTTAGTGGGTCGTCTTATTGTGCCTGCTAGACAACGTTGTGGAACTGCAAGGTCACGAGACAGCACTGAAGGGAGTTGTTCGCAAGAATTGTGCCGGTGTCTTTCAACCGTTTCCTACCGTTGAGCAGCAGCATTCCTTCTTGGTGTGGTCTTCACTGTTCTGGCAATCCCTTTATGTGCACTCATGCAGAACCCCCTAACACTCATCACATAACAATCATCACAAGCTCGAAAACTTCTGTAGACTTGCAACTCGTCACCTTCACTCTGAGTGAGGTAGAGCAGTGCCTATGTGCTTCACTGTGAATTATGGACTTTTACTTAATTTCTATTCGGTGTTTTCCCCCACCCCTTTTATTTGTTCCTTTTGCAGGGTACTGTAGGATTCTTGGTAGCCTTTGGCTTCTTTACCATAAGGATTTGCTTTTAGCAGGATTAAACAATAAAAACATTCTTAACGCTTTTATCCTCTACTATAGTACGCATTGACACATAACTGTATGCAATTTTATTCTACCCACACTGTAAAATATTTTCGCCCCATTTTACAGAAAAAGTTGCTGGTTTGATATAGCAAAAAACGGGTTTTATGTCCGTTAACTAAGAAACGGACACAGAGTCCGTCAGAATTACGACAAAGTGTTTGTAAAATTACGGAAATTTTTTACAGTGCAAACAAATAGACAAACTAGAGCATGAAGGCGTGATCAACGATGTCGTCATCAAAAAACAAAAAGATATCGTAGAGCACTTTACTTTTATCGCTTATCAAGCTGATAGAGTGGGCAGGACACCCCTCAAGCGGGCCGTTCCATGTTGAGCCAAATGACTAGCTTAGTTTCCGCGAATGCCACCAGTCTAGCGCTCTCCGGAGAAAGCCGCGCGCTCGCGCGTTATAGAGAAGTGTGATTAGCACTGTACTTACCCACCGGTTGTTTCAACGTCACGACATTCCTATTTTAGCCCTTAAATAAGTCGTGTACAACTAGTCAATGAGAATAGCAGAGATACGGCACTTGTTTCACCGTTTTACCAAACTCATTAATTACGAAGGAAATTTATTTCCAAATACTAGGAGGAAACTCAATTGGGTAAGAGTCGTTGCTCCTGGCAAATAAAAAGTGTTACATTTAAGAACCACATTGATCGCATGAATTACACAAAAATATATTTCGTTAATTCGAGTTAATTTCGATATCAACTCATGTGGAAGGTTGTCTTTATACACATCGCATACCACACTGCATGATAGGAGGGCAGCACTTATTTGTGTTTTTTTTTAAATTAATAAATGAAACCTCGAGAAACGAATCTCTCCTGAAATAAAGCTTGGAATCACAATGAACGGTGTCCTACTTTAAAACCTCAGTGTTTTATTTCTGTGGTTTTCGATACGTATTTTAGCTATTTAATAATTTATCTTGCATGTTATCAAGTCCCTCGTAAAATGCGGGGCCGTCTGCTCGACTATAGTGCTCTGTACGTCGAATTGAAGTTTTGGGGAGCATTATATGAAACAAAAGGATGTAAGGTGAAACCTATTTTTTTAGAGTGTATACGATGCTACAGAGCCAATCAGGCAACGCCAGAAGTACATTGTCAGCGCGCTCCTGGTCTTACAGGTTAGCTACCGCCCGGCTAACCCAATAACGCACGGTGAGGGCGCTGCGATCCCGCACTTTTTATGTGAGATCGTCCTGTATCGGCGATAGAAAAGCTACAAAAAACAACGAGCGGCATGACGATGCGGTTTTTGCGCCGCTTGGTTGGTTTCAGGATCGTAGGCTACGACCAGGCTTAACTAAAGTGAAAAGAAAGTAATGTAGTGATCTGCGACTACAACCAGCAGGTTGGATAGCCTATCTGAAAAATTTGTACTCACGACAGAAAGATTGAAGGTCTTCCTCACAGCCAGAGCAGCAGAAAGGCGTATGTCGCGTCGGAAGCAATCTGTTTCTCGGCTCCTTCTTGTCGGCTAGATTGAACGTTCAATTCTTGACCGTTCTCATTGTTCAGTTAGGTGACGACTTGAGCGGGTATATTTTTAAGCCTGGCTTCTACGGAAACATTTTTCTTTTTTAGGTTATAGGTGGATTATGTTGCTTTTTTTTCTCTCTCTCCGGTGTTTTAACCTGCGTGACGTCTTGGTTCAAGCCTTAACACGATCGTCATGGGAAAATAAATAACTTTAATTCCGATCCAACAAGCTATGATGTCTGCTTCGTTTGAAAATGGTACGGGAGTCATTATACGAAAAATGACCAAGTTAGACTGTTAGTGCTGTTTCCTATAGACCAACACACTGTTCTCAAACAGGTGCGCAGAAACCAGAGTCGCCCGAAAGGAAGAGTCTCCTCATGTTCCGCGTCGAGAGCAGCGGCGCAAGGTAACAGCTGCGCGTTGGTTTACGCTTGCGGTGACGCACTCAAGGACGTACGGCGGCTCCCGAGAGAACACTTCTCCGCTCGACTCGATCGGCTCCTTAGAGCGTCGGATTACGGTACCTGATTCAAGGATCGCGTCGTCGGAGTAACATCGCCGCACGCTTGCGTCAGCTCCGCCCAGTATCCAGATTGCATAACATTGGATAATAACATCATGGCTCACCATCGCACCACAGATTCTGCTCCAACATTGTCTGGTTGCCGTATTGCCTCGCGTTTTCACCAGTTCAAGCCACCGCGATGTAACCATACGCACGAAGGTATAAGAGAATACGGCGCAAGATTACCAGAGAGACTGCACAGAGGGACTACACAACAGAAACAACAGAACAGCACGAGACTACGAAGACTTCTTGTCTTCGTAGTTTGGAGTCTGGAACAACCAAAGAGGCTACAGTGGATACCCGCTTTTCCCACACAACCACCAACAACCTTAGCTCAGCCATGCCGGACGGAGCCCATCTCGAGAACCGACTCCATAGTCGCCGTCAAACTTCCTCCTTTCTGGCCAGCGGACCCGCAGCTGTGGTTCGTCGAGCTCGAGTCTCAATTTACCACTCGGCGAATCACAGCGGACACGGCGAAGTTCCACCACGTCGTGTACAGCCTCTCCCCAACCATCGCCTCAGGGGTGAGGGATCTGCTGCTCACACTTCTAACCGTGGATGCCTACAACACCTTTAAGGCACAGCTGCTCCGTCGGACAAGCGCCTCAGAGGAGAAACGCCTACAGCGACTCTTGACCGCAGAGGAACTTGGCGACAGGACACCAACGCAGCTCTTGCGTCGAACGGAGCAGCTTCTCGGAGACAAGGCGACAGCAATCGATGAGTCCCTCCTCCATGAGCTCTTCCTGCAAAGACTGCATGGCAACGTTCGGATGTTGCTCGCATCGGCGGGGGACATCGGCCTCGCCAATATCGCCGAGCTTGCGGACAAACTTATGAATGTCTTGACGCCGGCCACTAACATCTTAGCGGCCAACACCCGATCCAGTCCAGACGAGGTCCGTGAATTCCGACCCGAGGTCGATCGTCTCGCTGACCTTGTGACGAAGCTGCAAGCTCCTCGTGGCCGCCGCGCATCCCGCGGGCGTTCTCCCGCCTATACCGCCAGTCTCGCTCCACCTCCCGCACGGACTCTGGCAAATGCTGTTGCCATCAAATTTTTAACGCCGACGCTCTTGAACGCAAGCCCCCTTGCACACCAGCGGAAAACGCCAAGGTCGAGCACTAATGCTGCATTCACACTGGCCGCGAAGCGGATCCGCTTGGTTTCATCATCATATGCGCGTGAAACTGCACTGAATCTGTAAGAAACCACCACTCTCTGAAGAAAAGGTGTATTATTACACCCTCTGTCCCATATAATACACCCCAAAACGTCAGTTCGACGTACAGCGCACTGCCGTCGATCTGACGTTACTAACTTTCACGAGAGGCTTGATAGCCGTGTGGTACAACTTGTTTAAAATAGCTAATGTACGTGTTACTAATAACAAAAAAAAATCGGAGTTTTTTTGGTTTCACTGCAAAACTTCAGTTTTTTCTTTCTATGGTATTAGATACCCATTTTAGCTATTTATTAAGTTATATCGCACCGTTATTATGCCCATCGAAAAATTTGGGGCCGTATGTTTGACTATAAGTGCGTTGTACGTCTAGTTGAAGTTTTGGGGTGCGTTATATTGGACAAAAGGTGTAAGGTGACTCGCTTTTTTTTTTTAAAGTACATGTTCGAAACCGCTTCGCGATTGCGGTTCAACCGCTGGTGTGAATCGGGCATAAGGGTGGCAAATGCTCCCGTCGATTCCCACAGCCGCCGATCCTTGTTTTCTGTGACTGACTGCATCTCTGGGGTTCACTTCCCCGTGGACACCGGGGCAGAGGTTAGTGCTGTCTCCGCAACCGTACAAGGTCACCGGCACCCCAGCAACTCGCAGCTTCGCGCCGTCAACATCTCGGCCATTTTGACGTACGGTTCGCGTTCGTCAAAAAGGAAAGTTTTAAAGGGCATAAATGGGAGGACACGTAGAATCTTCAAAATAATTTTCCAAGAAATTTTTTTTCGCGCAATAGTTACGCCGTTAGACGCAATTTAGCTACAGCTCACAGCCCGCTCTAAGCCCCGCCCACAGATCAGTGGCCCCGCCCACTCCTACTGGACTGGCTTGGCTGCTCGACAAAACAGGCTAACGAGCGTAGTGTCTCCCTTTCTCGTCACCCGGTACGTCTAGTCTGGAAGTCCAACACCGCCTGCTAGTTGTGCGAGCAGACGAGCAGCAGCCTCCGGCATCATCTGCTATTTCACCGCAGTCTGCTGTCATCTGCAATGCCGTCAGACGTGGAGACGAAAGCTATACGTCGGCGTCCGTGTTTGCATCCGTCCGTCTGCAATTCTTCCCCCGTCTGAAAACTTCTGGAACGCTCAGAAGACGCGACCATGAAAGCGACGTTCTAACGCTTTCTCATGCACGAGTCACGGTCCAATAAAAGCGTTTGTCAGCGTCTATCGATGTGCATAATAATCCAACGAGAAAGCTAAAGATACCAATAAATATATGCACTCTTTCTAGCTTTACTGTTCTTGTTATTTTTTCACATAGCGTCCGCGAGCAAGGTGGGTGAGCGCCATAACGGACAATCAGAACGCAAAGTAAGAATATTCGCTTTGGTACGCAAGGTACACAGCAAAACTTGGAAGCTTGCCTTTTGATGCACAATGACGGGAAGATACCTGGAAAAAACTTGATGCGAGCCGAACGCCCGATTGCCTCCAACCAAATGGCTTATAAATTCTTACCTTTGTAGGTATGTTCTCGACATTGAAACCATTATTTATTTTATTTATTCATAACTACCTTGAAGGTCCATTTCTGGACATTACAAAACGGGGGAAGGTGGTCAGATTACAGTATAGTGAACACTTAAATCTTTTTGAGATTTAAAGAAGGACACACACGACGAAATCTTTTTGAGATTTCGTCGTGTTTGTCCTTCTTGTTTTTCCCAGTCTCAGGGATGTCTTAGAGCATTAACTTAAATGCCGCATGGTCGCAATCATGATCGTCTACAGTAAAGAGAGCAGCGGGGTCGCTTTGTCTTTAATCAGCATCAACACGCGCAAAGAAAAAAACATTAAGCCAGATCAAGCAACCCAATTGACGTGGGACGCTAGGCTTAAACCAGTACCGCTACTGTAGGACATGCGTCCTCACAGCGCTTCCGAAGGTGTGTACTCACGGAAGTTGTTTGTTGCAAACTACGTTGGTTGAGGAGATCTTCCTCTAAACACCTTTTCTGTCGACTCAAAACCACTCGCACTCATAAAAATTGGCGAGCTCAAGGAACTTCCCTCGTTAAGCACTCCGCAGACGCCGGCAGTCATGTTTGTTAACTTTTTAAACTAAAGCGGAAGAAGCAATCTGAGAGTTGATTTGAAAACAGTAATGACTATATCTTGATTATTTCCTTCTCAACCATACAAAATAGTGGATTAAAATACTTTTACAGAGCGGAGATACGAATTTGAAACCGGGGGGGGGGGACCTATAACACGTCAATCGTCTCTCCAGTCAATTAGAGATGTAAGCGCACCTTGTAAGCATTGGGCGGGGCTAAGCGCGCTGCGACCTCCACCTTCTGCTCCTAAACTGCGTTTAACAACGTAAATACTCCGAGACTTTTTTTTGTGAAAAAATGATTAAGAAATATTTGTGCCCTATCATGCCCTTAAAAAAGAAAAATTCTTGCAGTGTCCTTTTAAAGGAAAAAATTGCGGTCGCTTAGCTCGGCTATGCCAGGATATACGTAGCGTAAGCTTAGGCGCACAAAATGAGAGGCGCTATCAAGCGGCTCCGGTGCAGCGTCAGACTTGGCTACTGCGCAACGCAGGCGGACAGCTGGGCACGCAACGGCGCCAGTGCGTCTGCCGCGGCTATGACGTCTCGAATGCGAAGACCGGCGAGGCGCGCGCGGTGGCGCGGAGCCCGCGGCGGTGGCGGCTCCGGCACGCCGGCTGTGCGCCGTGTGGCGTCACTGCTCCTCGCGCTTGCGCAGACGGGCGAGGCGCGCGCGCGTGGTGGCGGAGCCCGCGGCGACGGCGGCTCCGCCCCGCCAGCTGTGCGCCGTGTGACGTCACTGCTCCTCGCGCTTACGCAGCACGGAGCACGGCTCATTATGAGAGCCACGCGAAACTGCTCAACCTCGGCCAGTGTAGCTCACGCTACAAAAACTCACGTGTCCCCTTGTTCTTTTAGAAAGGGAGGAAAGTTGCTTTCCAAAGCAAAAATGAGAACTCATTATGGCACTCAAAAATTATCCTACCAGATTACTGATATCCTCAACAAACATTAGTGCGTGTATGACATGGCCCAGGATATCACTTCCATGTTTCATTTAAGAAAATACCTAAGGGAATATTTTAATGTTGCTTGTGTACATACCTAATGAGATGTGTTATTAATAAGTTTTTTTTTAAGCTGCAGAGTTTTTAGCTGTCTGAAATAATTTCTTTTCTTGACTTGTGCTGCAAGCTGGCCTTTCATTTTCATTTTATTTCTCTATCTCGATTTGAGTCTTGCTGTTGAGTGTTGTTACAGGGGTTGGGACCCAGTCAGGTGATTGTATTCGCCTTTTGTCCCAACCCCCTTGACATTTGTGTAAAAAAAATGAACAAAACAAATGGCTGTCTTATTCTTTTAATCCGATTTAGCCGGTGGCTGCCATGATTTGTCGCATCAACACGAAGAGGCGGAGAAAATATTGCTCGTACTTAATACTTATTTGAATTTCCTCCTGGAATATCCCGCATATCTTGATTCCACACTTTGAGTAAAGCAAATGTCGATGACTATAGTCCGTTGCAACTCAAGAAGGTAGGGCGAGGAAGGGAAGGACGGGAGAAGGAAGCAGGCTGAACGCTGGAGAAATTAGGAAGTTTCCCCTCTCCTTTTTAGCGTTCCGTCTGCTTCTACCTCCCCAGTCTTCCTTTCCCTCTGCCCTACCTTCTTGAGCTGTAACTTACTATGTGCCAATTAACTAAAATTTGAGCATTTGTTTTTGATAATGGTTTGATGAATCATGTTCACAACCCAGTGTTGAAGCAAATACACTGGTGCTGAACATTTCAATCAAGTTATTGCTTGATTTTAATGTTCAGCACGAGTGTAAGCTGTTTTCAGTTTTGGTTGGGTAATAATTTATTTTGATTGCTGCATAAATATTTCAATGAATTTTTCAAATAAACAATAATACTGGTGTTAGCAAGACTCGTTGCATCGGCAGAGACGAAATCTTGGGTCATGCTTTGTCACCGGTATACAGAAATTGAATATTCTACTAATTTTCTACCTGGATGGTTTTTCCTCGAAAAAGCAAGTGCCAGGAGTGATAAGGGCGCACGAACCACGAGTTTCGCATCGCATTCGACAACTAAAATGAGACTGTTTTTGGTGATATAATGTAACTGCTTGAAAACATCACATTGCCTAATTCAGAAAGTTAAAAAGCCCGTGTTGAAATTTTTACTATACCGTCTAGTCACTCCCGCTACTCTATACGCCGTTCGCTATGACCTCCGTTATATGTATCGTAGCGGAGCTTCGTTTTCATGTTTTAGTACAACGCTTGCAACCCACACCAGAACATAGCGTTAAAGAGAAAACGCAACGCCCCTAGCGACTCTTTCTGAACACTAAAGCTATCATGAGGGAACCAAGGCGCAAGACGCGGAAAGTATACCAAGGCGTCACGCTTTGTGTTTTTTGGGAACTGTCAGTGAGGGTAATTGGTTATTATTAGAGACAACCTACGAAATTAACACCTTCTACTCTGGAGGTGAATTTTTTGTACAATTACTTTTTATGCCCGGTATTTAATATTTAATTAGCTTCCCCAAGTCCTTTTAAATCATGGAATGCTTTTTAATACTACCACCCAATCCAAAAATATTGTCCGTCCGTCCGTCCCTGCATTTTCCACTAAATATAGCGGCGAAAGTGGCTTTACGTGGCGTCACGTGACGTCACATCACCTATATACCTCGGTGAAATTGACGGCACAGGACCTATAGGGCAAGTCAAACGTCCCCGCTAAATTTAGCGTGAAAATTTACGTCTTTGTGGCCAAATTATAAATTCGGTTTCCCCGCAAAATTTGGCGGGAAATAGGCGTCACGTGACCTGACGTTATGTGACCTATACAACCGTTCGGTTTCATCGCTAAAGTAAGCGTAAAATGTACACCCCCGGACACACCAATTTCTTCACCAATTCAGAAGTTCACTTATCTTAAGTTATGTTTATGGTTGTATAAGAAAGTGGGTCATAAAATCCGCAAATTCACAAAGATCGAGCTGGGACTACAATTGCTATCTTGAATAACAACGGAGAGATTTGTATTCATATTTGAGAGGTTGTGTAGCTTTGTGACATCCATGTAACGCAAATACATTGGCCGTGTTGAACAAAACAAACTGTTTCTTGGGTGAGTCGGGTCACATGGATATAATTGTTAAATTCTTGACCGCTTCCAAGGTCTTCGCACGACGAAAATGACTTGAGCCGCCATATTTGTATGCACGGCCTTGACGGAATCACCCTTGTTTTTCAATATGACACACGTAATAAAACCGATCGGATACAGGGAAAATTATAGGACCTTCACCTCCTAAGTGTTCTAATGTGTGAAATGCAGTGTTTGGGGAGCAATCGTTTAAATTTGTCTAGAACAACAAGGCGTGAAGTTGGGCTAGTTGGTTCATAATGCAAACTGTCTAGAACACATTAAGTTGGCGTTTCGTGGAGTGACGAACCTGCGTCTTTATGAAATCCCCCCCCCCCCAAATATAGCATGAATATTGACTTGGTACCAAGGTTACATGACGTAACATGTTCCTTACAATTCAGCGGAAAACTAAATTGGTGTATTGGTCACGTGACGTGAGGCTACGGGACATAAGTTTTCTTGCTATATTCAGCGGACAAACTAAATTGGTGTATAGGTCTACTGATGACAGGGCAAGTGACATCAATTTCCCCGCCAAAATTAGCGGAGAAACTGAATTTGTTTACTCCTCGTGACGTCAGTTTTCCAGCTAAATTCAATGGATAGTCTTAATTGGTCTGTATAGGTCTTGCGAAGTCAAATCACGTGACATTAATTTTCTCGCAAAATTTAGCGGGAAAATTGAATTATTGCTTGGGTAAGTGACGTCAATTTCTTCTCTAAATTAGCGGGATATGCACGGACGAAGTCTAGGGATTATGTGTGTGTGTAAGGGGGGGGGAGAGGTTCGTTAAAGGGACTTTTATACTTTAAGAAAACGCGTCGAACACCCATAGCGTGCCTTTTCTGGGACACACCCAGAAAAGGTGTGTCCCAGAAAAGGTCACGTTTTTCTTCTAGCAATAAAATGCCACACATGGTGGCAATGTGGGATTTTCTAGGGCGTTTAGGACACGTAGACTGAATTCTCGCAATTAAAAGGAACTAAACATTCAATTCAGTGTCCATTTAACATTTCTTTCTTTCTTTCTTTCTTTATTGATTTTGTAGGCCGTGGCCGGCAGGGCGGTAGAGGAAAAAGGCATTACTGCCTGACGAGCCCTCTCCGCCCGTTTACAGTTCGACAGCATTGAAGAAAACACAAAAAAAAAACAAGAATAAACATCATATGATAGAAATGAACACTTTAAAATACAACAAAGTGCTATACCTTATGCCGTTTCATTGACACTTTTAGTGCAAGTGCAGTTTGCAGTGAGGCATATCCGACAGGTGAGACTTGAGGGGTGCCCAGTGAATGCTACTCAGTCTTTGTAATTCCAGCTCCACCTTAAAATGTAACGGAATTCGGTGTTTTTATGTCGATGTTTGAGATATTTCTCATAGGTACAGATATGTGGGTTGAAAGATTTTTTGTTTCTTTGACTTTTATTTTGTTGTTTTCCAGTACTTCATGTAGACGTAATTGGAGACAGCGCCTAGTCTTTCCTTTCCGCGGTGACCTCTATTTCGTTTATAATACCCGAACGGCATTTTTTGGCTTATTTGCTGTTTGAAAATGTATTTTGCGATTTTTGGATTGAGTTGGAGTGGTGTGAGCCTGTCTAGTAACCAAAAGGTTAATTAAAATGTCAGTATGTTAATGCATAGATATCCAGAAGTAGCCTTTAGATATCAAGTGAAATAAGGTGATAGTACTTTGGTAACCCGAACGAAACTTTTATAGATAAACTTAGTAAGTGTTTTTATTGGATTTATGCCTAATATGTATGCTGTGTTGTATTCAAAATACCTGAATAATTTAGTAGAGTTGAAAGTGTTATACTCTCGGGCGATTTCTTATATTACGTAATTTTGCACTTTTTCTATAAGATTAGATTTTTTAACCCTATATTTTCTCATAAAATATCCCATTAAAACCTATCGAACTGCAGCCTAGCGTCTTAATGAATACAACTGACAAAATCTGAACAGCAGTAAACTTTATTTGTACAAGAAACTTTATTTGATTGAGGTATTGAAAATATATCGTTGGACATGAATATTCATGGTGGTTTGCCAGTGGATCTTGTCGTGGAATCGAAACCCATCCTCAACTCAATTCGTTCATTAGCCTGTGAAACAAATACTTAAATTAGTGGTATAGAATACACAATTCTTTATAATGTAAACATGGTAAAAAAACATATTGACTAAACATAAACTATCAGAGCTTAACACCTTAAAGAGGTTATTTAAAAAAATGCCACATAATAAAAAGTTTTTTTGGGAAAACGAATGTATTCTTTATGTTAACTCCTCTTCGCAGGCATCGCTGCACACAAATCAAGCTTGGGCTGGTTTCCATAATCCTCTATTTTTCAATATGTTTTAAACATAGGATGGAGCTAGTTAGTGTCTCAATTAAATGTCCGACAAAGCGAATTTCAAGAATCTGGCTTTTTATTTCAGTATTAAAAAACATCTACACAAGATCAAATGACACGTCCGAATTCACAGATATAACCAAAAACCATACCGCAGTAGGCGAGTATATATTTCATTTCAATATTGTCCACAAAATGTCACAAAAATGGTGTTGATAAAATGTTTGTAAGCTATATGAGAAACACTGGTTAAGTATAATTAGTTTATTTTTCTAGACCTTGAATTAATAGAGGAAAATCCTCATAAAATTATGCTCGCTGATCTTACATAGTCGATTTTGATGTTTATTATTGTTTCCAACACAGTATCTGAATGATTTTGTAGGCATAGTTTAGATTGTTATCCCCGTCCTAAACATGTCTGATTTGCGTCACGTGGAAAATTCACTTACTTCGTCTGGTTTCAGGCTACAGGGTGCGATAGCGAAAACAAACTGTTCTTCCCCGCATAAATAAACTACGCATCGCAAAAACCTGACAAATAAAAAAAAATCTTCATTATGAGTTGACGCGGGGACCAAATTTTCGTCAAACCAAGAAATGACACTGTTAGTCCCTGCAAACTGTATCTAAATGAGAAAAAATATCATATAAAGAAACGCACAAAATATTTCTTCTTTGCTTTTTGGCATTCTATTACTTTGGCATACATTACCACCACTAGCGTCACCCTCACATGGCATATTAACTTGCTGCGAAGCGTAGTTTATTGATGCGAGGAGAAAAACAGGAGTTTCGTTTTTTCTGTTGGACTAGTGTTCTGCCACTGCTAAATAAACACGCGAACGTGCATCAATCATAATGCAGTGCAGCTCTTCAGTACATTCGACGTGAACATTAAACAATCAAATAAATATTTACTCCCGCAGTTAATCAATCAATTCTTCAATAAAGATATAGCTCAAAAATCTTAGTAGGACAGCTTGTGAACCTACATTGCACTCCAATCAGACCAGTGACCAGATCCACCACTGGTTCGAGGAGGTCCCCTGCCCCGCCTAAGACCCTTGTCAGGATGTTCAGCACGCTGCACAGCACTCCATCCACCAGGAGTAGTGAGGTTCGTTTTGCCCAGACCTTGCACCAAACACTTGAACAAAAAGACATTCAATCTGTATAGTCACCGGCAGAATGACCATGACAGGAATGTGCTTGAGTTGTCCTACCTTCAGCGAGAAACTTCTAACTTTCCTTTCATTCCTTTGATTTATGTTTAATGACACACAAATACCTGTACGCCTTGTCGATCACTTTGTCATAATAATAATAAGGCACATCTCAAGAACAAATGTTGACATTTCAGAATGAAAGGAAGTCGCCAATGAACTTTCTAAATGTTGGTTCGCTTCCAAAAAATATCAGTAACATATTTATCTAGGTCTTATTCGAATTCGAATTCGAAAAAAGAACCAGTTGCAGGCAGGTAATGGGATCAGTGTTATGTAAAACGGAGGATAAATCAATCAGAGTACATGACTAGACCTTTGAGGAATACGCAAATATACACAATTCAGTATAGCGCTGTGCAACCAAGAACACCAATAACAACCTTATGCAAAAAGGTGAAATCACGCATGACTCGTTCATTGCACAAATAGTGTAAGACAATAACTTTACATATTCTCTCTCATCGTCCGAAAGCCCCTTGAATTGTAACTATCATAAAAGACACGCGTGAATTTTCTTTGAACTCGCTCAATATCGGAAGCGAGTCTCTTCACTCTCCAATACTCTTCCAAGCAAATGAAGAAAACTCAAGGCGGCTTCGCACTATAGAAAACGAAAAAAAAACATTAAACAAAACAACCTAACGTATTTTTAAACAAATTGCTCGATATACGCGTTATGACACAAAGAACACTTAAAGATGAGTTAAAATTAATTTGTACCCTGATGATCAAAATACATTTTAGTGTCTAAAATACATCCAAATCCCTAATCAAACACTTGGCTGACAACAGTAGTGTCTAAAGCATGGTACAATTGAAAAACACCTCATTTCCCGCTGAGAAAAATACTGTGTCCTCGCTTCGTTTCGAGTAAACTACAGCGCCTGGTGAGCCGGCACGCGCAACCAAATAAAGCTCGGCGATGGGCAACAAGCGCATGTTGGAGGCTGGGCATTCGAAAGAGAAGACCTGCCGTTCTCATCTAAAACAGTGACTGTAGTATGGCGCTTTTTTTTACCCTATGTAATCGCCTGTTCTTACAGGAAGTCTATTTCGCGGTAAAGGCAGTTTGAAAAAGAAACATAATTAAATAAAACACAAACGGAAGAATATTCTTTCTGAAGCTTTGATTTTACACGTTTTTGTGCAGCCTATAACACCCTAACGAATATTCACCCCTGCCAACTTTGAACGGGGTGTGGGTAAAGCCGGTATTTTAATGAAGTTACCTACACTGATCCCGCAGATCACAAAGCGTACATCTTCACCTCTACTTCGAGAAAATGCATTCTAATATTTCACTCTTTCTCGAATCCTTGCCGTTATGTGTTGTGGCACCTTTGACCAGGGACTCTATACAAAACTTCCAGAGACGTTGGTGTCTCGTTACGAGAGAGGAAATTACGATGCAAGTAACTGAACTGACTGCCTTTTCTGAGTCAACCTAATGCCTAGGTTTTCCTCGATGTTTACCGCAGAGCGCCAGCGGGATTGAACCTTGCGCCTTAAGGTAATCCAGCCTCATGAAGAGGCAGGCACGTATCCAGGGGGCGGCCCATGGGGCCCGGCCCCCCCCCCCCCCCCGAAATCTTCAATTTTGCTGGGACCTCCTCTCCCCCTCCCCCTCATACAACATTTTGTCATGGGCGGGCCCCCCCCGCCCCCCCCCCCCCCAAAACAAAATCCTGGCTACGTGCCTGTGAAGAGGTCAATATCTGTTGACACAGTGCCGCTGTAACTATGTAACCGTGACTAACTATAAGTAACTATAAAAAAAAATGTTCGCTTTCACTTACTTCGAGACAGTATTATAAAGCCATTCTTAAAGGTCTGCTGGTATCCTTATTTTTCAGTGGCTGGGCTATTTTAAGCCTGAAAGCAGTGTATGCCACGCTCTAAGAAATCTGGATAGCCCACTTTCCTGTATATCACTTAGGACATCCAATCGCTGCGATCGACGGCACGAGCTCGGCGAATAACCAAGCTGTACATACGTTTAGAAAAGCAGAATAGCCATGCGTAGTGACTCTGCGCAGAGTGTTTCACGTGCTAACGTCATGCTCAGTGTCACAGCGCAGAGTATTTTTTTTTTTCAGTTAGATCTAAACATATTTTGAGCCTCGTTTTTTTAACCTCTACAGATAGATGCAATTTGCTCTGACATGCATAGAGTATAAACACCCGACACTTCTTAGAGAGCGTGTTCTGCAATTTCTCGCGCAAATACTGCTTCTTAAAATGTACCGCAAAAAAAAAAATAGATATATATATATATATATATATATATATTGAAATTTTCTTACCGTAAGCGTATTGAAGAGGACGCTCGAGGATGGTCTCAAATTTTGGTAAAGGGCACAAAAAAGACGCCATTAGTTTGTCTCCTGTTTTCCTCATCAGAGCCATTTGATCTCACCGACACGGGTTGTCCAGCGCTGCACGTTTGTAGTCCGTCATCCACGCACTACAATTTTGAAATAATACAAAAGAATTGTTACGAGCATTGAATCACGAGTGCTTTACCGTTTTCACTGTCAATCAACTAAACAAACAAACAAACATTTGTTTTATTAATTACGCACAGTTTCTATACATAAACCATGGTGTTGATATACCAAGAAACATTAAATAATTTTTACCCTGCTTCCTTGTTGTTCCAAAAATAACGAAAACAAAATTCATTTCGTTGTGAGCTCAAGCTATCAGCTTGGAGTTGGTTTCGGATATCTCTGCAGCTATAGCTATTGGCTTTAATTGATATCAGCTATCAGCTGTAGTATATTTCCTTTAATTGGTATCAGCTATCAGCTCTAGCTTTTACCTTGAATTGCTATCAGCTACAGCTCAGCTAGAGCTTCATAGCTATCAAGCTACTAACGATCACCAGAGCCATGTGTTTCGTTTGGCAATGCTAGGAGCGCTGTGCCCTGCACCAGGCAGGAAAGTTTTGGTGTCCTCGTTCTTACATGTCACGGGCGCAAACCCCCCAAAAAATATCCGCCGAAACAACTGATTGGTACCGAGCGCTAGCTTAAAGGAGTCATGAAACGCTTTTCCAACTTTTTCCTGTTTAGCTTTCCTCCTCAACTCATAAATCGCGCATTCTACCAAACAGTTCAAGAAGACGGAAAGGGGGAGTCCCCTCTTGCTCGGACTCTCGTTTGTCTAATCCGGACACATCCATTCTCCCCCTAGAAGATTAGCCGTCGCTCAAAATCCAGACAAAGTTGCTTTCCCCACCCCGTTCACCCCGAAGCTGACAGTGCTGTGGAAGCTACGTGCTCCTTGGGCAAGCCACACTTTTGCCACGTGATCACGCTCTCTCGCGCATACCCACGCGCAGAGAATGAGGTCAGATGGTGAAAGGGAGGCGGCTGATTGGTCCGGCAAGCGCGTAGCTTCCACCACAATGTCAGCTTAGGGGTGAAGGGATTAAGTGAGCTCCGGTGTCGTGTGACGTTCGTATGGGCCCGGTGACGCGCTGCGGGGGCCCGATGACGCGCTGCGGGGTCCGCGGATGTATCACAGAGAAAAGGCAGCGAGCTTACGAAGGAAAGGAGGTACGAAATAGTCCGCTGTTTTTTTCAAATTTTCGTACCGAAAGTCAGGCTTTTGACTTTCTACTTTTTTTCTTTTGGCCCACTGAACGATGTGCTATTAGTAAAATACCAATATAAATTGATATATTGCAGTCCGAAATTCGTTTCATGGGTCCTTTAAAGGGCTGTGCAACAATTTTCAGACTTTGGCCAATTAACCGCGGAAATTAATCGGCGTCACCTATGTAACGAAAAGCAGAAAACCGTATTTTCTTGCGAGCGCTTGTTCTTATTAAAAAAAAATGAAACAAATCGAAGGTCAAAGTGCCCCTCCACTCTCCACGTCGACTTTCGAGTGACGTACTCTGGAGGTTCACGTAGTTTCCCCTTGGGGTCTCTCTTCAGAGACCAGCCGCTTCCTCGGCGATTGTCGGCTTTTAAAGGATTAGCCTCGTCGAAGGTCGCGGCGAGCGATCGACACAAAGGAAGGTTCACCGCGGGGCTGACGGCGAGTGTAGCAGCGGAGGGGGACAGGCTTTGTTGACTTCCGCGTACCCCCAGAGACGGTGTCATTGTAGTTCCCGTAACCCCAACAGGCGGCTGCAGATCGGCAAAAATTCGTTTTTTACTTTGCGATTACGCAGCAGAATAGCAGTTTTTCGTGGAAAGGTGACGCGTTTTTGGTCACTTGGGCTTGCATAAACGATATAAAAAATTCAGACTGCCAATTCTTTCAACATTAAAATCGTTGCACAGCCCCTTTAACGGTGACGCATGCCCGTGTCCAATCCATAAACTCTCTACGGCCATGCAAAATCCGGAAGCCAACTAAAAAAAAAACAAAAAACGTCAACCCATTTTGCCGAAGAAGAGAAAAAAAACAAATCAAGATTTTGCCAAAGAAAAACAAAACAATGTATGCTTTTCTTTTAAAGCATGAAATACTTTTTAACGCTAACCCCAATTCAGAGATTTTGAACATCCGTCCGCCCATCCGTCCGTGCATTCCCCGCTATATTTAGCGGGAAAATCGACGTCTCGTGACCTGACGTCACAGGACATACCGACCAATTCAGTTTCCCCACTAAATTTAGCGGAAGAATATACCTCACGGGACAGAGCTATTGCCTGACCAATTCCCTATACTTGCATTCCATACCTTAGAGGACTTTGAAATTAAATATCGCTGCCAATAGCTTTTTTTTTTTTTTTTAGGTTTCACCTTTCGAATTAGGATTCCGTACGTTTGCTCTTTATGCCGTATATTTCTAAAGAATCTGAAAGTTACAAATATCACAAAAAACTTGGGCGTGGCATATGAGCCTGCTTCTTGCATCGTGATTGGCTCTTTTGGAATTCTATTGACTGACACCGCAACCTGATTGGCTACGGAGCTATAAGAAGATACTAGAGACTCGTTACGACCCTGCATTTCACGAGCTTTCAATGCCTTCGGTTTTTCCAACGCGTGACACGCAGCTGGAATATATATTAACAATTACTTTTGCAGGATTGTTTTAAAAATAGGTGCTCCATGACATTTAACATCTTTGATACATTCCGAATGACATATTTTCAACGGCTGAAGGAAGCGTGATCGTGATGTTTATGCTTAAAGCTGAAAAGTACGTTTGTAACTTTCACTGTGCAAACACATCACGTACAGGGTGCCACAAGACAAATTACAGGTTTTTTTTATTTGCAAAAATAAACTAGGCATCGTTAAACGCTCATTCTCCGCTCAAAGGTAGCGCTAGAGGTCACAACCAGATGTCAAAGTTTCAGCCCGATCCGATACCTTGTTCAAAAGTTATAAGTGATTTTCAGAAAAGTTCAATGGGAAAACGGAGCCCATTTTTTCCGTTTTCGGTTTCTGGTGCCATTGGGCCCCATGTATTCGAAAACTCCGTCGGCTGCCATTTTCCCATTGAAATTTTCAGAAAATGACTTATAGCTTTTGAATAAGGTATCGGATCGGCCGAAACTTTGGCATCTGGTTATGACTCTCTAGCGCTACCTTTGGGCGGAAAATGAGTGTTCGGCGTTGCCTAGTTTATTTTGGCGGTAAAAAAAAAGAAAAACATGTAAACTTTCTTTTGTGACACCCTGTACACTGCCATACAAAATACTTAATTATTAGGTGCTTTACTCTCATGCGCAACACAAAAATTTTTTTTTTTGCGAAAAAAAAACGTATATATTTAGGGTTTTTATGAGTGATTTCAAACATGCTTTTATTTCGGGGTCGACGTCTTCAAATGGCATGTTTCGAAACAGCAGTTATTCCAAAGCGACTTTCGGGATGTAGATAGTGCGCTATAATTTTTCACATTAATTAATTTTTGCGATACACGTGTCTTATTAGAGCGATTAAACATTGTGTCTTCGAAGGCTCAAATACCTGATCGTGAGTATTTTAGCTTTGATATATAGCCACTCTCAGCCCGAAAGCCGAGGGTACCGGCTAAAACGATCAAAATTGCTACATCAGTTTTATTTATTTTTTTTGCCTTGTGTCTTTTGCGGTGATGCTACAGAACACCCAAATAGGTTCGATGTTCATAGCTGTCTAAGGCAGATAATAATTAATAACTATAGCACAGCATCATATCTGAAATGTAATTTCACCAGCGTAAAAACTCCCAAAATCCGTTAATAAAAAAAAAAGAACTGACACGCAGTCTTTAAGAGTGACGCCTCCACGACTCACGGAGTTTCTCACGTGACTATTTTCCAGGATGACCGCACACTCCGAGAAATTTGGAGCGTCAACGCTTCAGTAAATTATTTAGGAGGGCCAATATCTGCAAGCCACGGAGAAAGCTCGGCAGATGGCGAAGCTGGACATACGTTTATATGCCACATTTTCAAGACTATAGTCCGCACCCAGTGTATAGTCCGCAGGGGCAAATTTGGGGTCAAACATAAAAGCTTCTGCCTAGAGGCCGCACCTGGTGCATTTCCCGCACCCTGTGCACAGTCCGCACATGGTGCTTAGTCGACACGAAAATCTTCTCGCAGACGGCACACCTCGACACATGCCTGCTTTCTTAGCTCACAAAAATACTATACTGTACACCAATTATCACTAACATACTCATTCATTCAAGTAAACGTCTCGTGTCGTCATAATCAAATATATTGAAACACAAAATCCCTGTACAGACCGCACGCGTAGATAGTCCGCACAGCCTAAAATTTAAACTTCCTAAAGATGTATAGTCCGCGGATTATAACCCGGAAAAGACGGTACCTTAAGAAACACACTGCGCTGTGGCAGTGAAGATGCTGAAGCTTCATGCTTAGGACCCACCGCAGACTCACTACGTTTTAGATTGAATGGTATGATCAGCCTTATTATTCGTCGAGATCACTTGGTAGACTGCAGTGATTGGCTCACCAAAGTGCTCTGAGGGCAAACGGACGCTTCAGCTTTTTTCGAGTGATGATTTCGGTATTAATTCAATCGTTTTATTTACAGCGAAATGCGAAACTCTTTGCCGAAAGAAATTATGGGTTGTTCCTTGTCGCCATACCAGGCTTCGCGCGAAACAACAAAGAGAGTGTTTTAGGGAGCTATTATTAATTAATGCTTCGAAGAAGCATTAATTTGCACGCGAATATGAGGTAAGTTACCTTTCCGATGTTCAAGGCACTTGGCAGGCTCAGGGACAATGAGTTCGTCGCAATTCAGGCACTTGTTGACGTCTAACCCAGAGCACTCGAGAGCCCCAGTTAGGCTCTTTATTAATTTGTTCAAGTTCCTTCAATGGCAAAATTGATGTAATAAGGTCGCCGACACCACCGAGAAGGCCGCCAAGGAGACCGCCAAGGAGACCGCCCGTTGTTTCACACAGAGAGAACAAGAGCTTGGCCACGACACCTGCGGGGAAAAAAGAAGAAACGTAGGATCAATATTTGCACGCTTGCACCTATATTTGCTGCCGGCTTAAAAGTTCGAAAACGAAACCAAAATAAATGACTGGCATTGCTTTAGTGGCACGAAATACGATCACAGCCGAAATATTACCTCAGAACGATGCCGCGTCCTCAACTAAAATCGAGTTTAAAAATGCGACTATAGCTACTTTTTAGCAAATGGCAAGCGGGTTGGCTTTTAGTCAAGCAACGCTGGGCGACGCGTACCGCAGCACCGCCGTGATGTCACGTCGCGGGCGACCAGCCGATGATCATTGTTGCCACCCTCTCTCTACAAGGTAGTTTCGGTTTCGCCATAGACGCGCGAAACGAAACTTGAAGTCGTGATTTTTATAATACTACACACAATATCAAGAAAGAAAAAATTACCTTGTAATTTAGGGACACTGACTGAGCTGAAAACAGTCATAGTCCCAAATTCGAAACTATTGACAAGAGTTGCGCTTTGAGCTTTCAGTTACTATACTTACGGACAGTTAATATTACCGTAGGGGGAGTTCCGAGATCTTATTATCACTCTGCATTCACTAGGATGTAGGCATTAGTCTATAAAAATGCAGAAGAACAAATAACGAAGAGGGGATTTGCGATTCCGACTCTTTTCAGCTCAGTCAGTGTCGCTAAATTGCAAAGGTAATATATATATTTTTGTGGCGATGTTCTGTGCAGGTATATAAATATTACGGATCAAAGTTTGGTCTTGGGCGTCTACGGGCCAAACCAAAACTATCTGCAAGTCCAGACGATGATCAGCCGCGAAGTGGCTTCACTCTGATGCTGCGATACGCGTCGCCCAGTGTTGCTTGACACAACGCCAACCCCTCTTTCCAGCCGCTGTAAGGAGCAGGTGGTCACGTCTTCAAAAACGGTTTTAGTGGAAGTACGCGGCTTCGCATTGTACGTCATATTTCGGCCGCGATCATAATTTCGTGTCACTAAAGCGATACCGTGCCATTTATTTGGTTTCGTTCGACGACAGGAGCTGCCAATTAAAAAACGAAGAATGGAACTCATTATGTTAATGATTCCTGTTTGGCAATTGGTTCTTCGTCGCTCTTATCGTCCAATACCCTCAATCTAATTGGCCACGGAGAGGTAATGCAATGCCTTAAACTGTTAATTATAATTTTTTTTTTGCTTTTTGTTTGGGCTTTGATTGTTCGTTGCACGCTTGATGTTCACAATACGCCGAGTTGTTAACTAAGGTGGGAAGCTCGCGCTGGCGGCGAGAGCTTTTCAAATCTCGCGAATGAGACACAAGGCGAAGCCGCGTGCTACCACAGCTACGCGAGGCCGCAGCGCTGGCGAAATTAAGCCAGCAATCGACCACCTATAGTTCGACTTTCCAACTTTATTGTTTCTCTTCAGGGGAGAGGGGAGGAAGAAAAAAAAGCGGACAGTTGTCGCTTGACAGAGTTTCTCCTCCCCACCAGCAACGAGAGAAATTATTTTACATACTAGTAAGTAGTAACCCGTAGAAAAAAGTTTACATATAGGAGCAAAACACACAACATTAAACAGAAAATAAAATATATATCTGACATACATCCTCAACATTTCTTGCAGGTCGGAGGTCCCATCAAAAATGGGCACAAATAACACTGAGAAGCAATGAACGAATATCCTTTCTGCTCAAACCCATCAAATCCGAGCCCAATTTATGTGTTTGCGGCAACAATTACGGCGAGCAGATCGCTGATCTACACTCAATATAGAGCCCATTCGTTCAGGTTTCTGTGGAACGTGCAGACAACCAATCAGTACGGACTACGGAAGAATTCTAGCCAATCACGACGCCCGGAATACAATTAATTCGAGAAAATTAATCCCTGTCAAAACAAAGCGTATGAATGTACGACCTAATAAAAATGTACTTCCATTTACGTTCCCCGCCGATCATTTGATGAGCCAGTCATTTAGATGTACGGAACAAGCTCGGCGAATGACTGGCCGAAAATATGTTTAGACGTATGCTCTCGCTGACGGCTTAATAAATGTGAGGCGTGGTTCATGATGTTCACGTTTCGGGAGTTTAGGGAGTCGTTTTTGGAGCACTCAGTTCCAAAATCATGAAAGGTTCAGCTGGTCAATCCTGTGTAACCGTACGTGAAATTTGACGTATTTTAGCGAATCGTAAAACTGGCTCGACAGTGTAAACGATGATGATGATTGCGTTTGACCGGCCATCTTCTAGTAAATATGAGAAGCGATTTGTAGCGGGCAAAACCATGGCGGTTAGTGTTTCTGGCGTACGACTGATGTAAACAAGACAGCCGATCTAACATTTACAGGTGGGAATTACAAGACCTACGAAGCTAGATAGAGTATACAGTGTCTGAACGACCGCAAAGGTAGGTGGTGTGCCTCAGTCATCTTGAACTTGAACGACCGTTCACGTTGAATGCCGTCAAATCATTTCATCCGCTCGCGTTTTCCTTATATTTTTTTATAGTCAGCCCGCTGATCGTAAAAACGTTAATCGCATGCGTAGTTTACAGCATTCGCGATCGCTTGCCATTGTGAGCCGTCCTCACAATCATTTGGTTCAACCATCCAAATGAACCAGAGTGACATGGATGGAAAATCGCCTCCCGCTGTCCTAAGCCTAACGCTCGGCTGGGGCGGCAGACAAACCGACCGCCATCTTTTTTACTCTAGTCGTCAACCGTGCTGGCTCCGTTCTGGTGACGGCTCCAGCGTCCGGAGTGGGAGAAACGAAAGGAGCGCCTAACGACTCGCGCGCGATTGCGCATCGACGTCGCCGATGTGTTTGAGGTTGAACCGTTCGTGTGGAGACTCGCTAAAACTCCCTCAAAATCTGCTGGGGGACATATATTACGCGCCCAGTGTCGTATCGCGGAGATCACGTTTTATTGATGAACCCTAATTCCGTAGTCACCAGCCGTCGCCGCTTCCTCCACAGTTCGCAGTGATCGGCACTTCAAGCGGCCTGCGCAGACGCTAACACTAGGACATCTTGATGTGTATGGAATAGGCTTTTTAACGGAACTCTCTAATTCAAGACATATTTGTCCTCCTGTTCGTTCTCCCGCTCCATTTAGTTGGATAATTGGCGTCGCGCGATGACGGGTATCACCTGACGACGTGACGTACATTACATGACCACGATATTTTACCTCAGGTCATGTGGCGTCAACTTCCCGTCAAAATGTAGCGAGGAAATTAATGAATAGGGTGTCCTTTTTCACTCCCCCAAACGACTGTTTAATGTACGCTGGTAATTTTGTTTCAATAAATACTCGTGCACGAAGCACCCATTCCGAAATAAATATTCACACACTAAACACGGGCAATAACCGCTACACAACAATATATCTGAAAAAATCTCTCATGGGGACACATAGTAAAGAGACATTATGTTTGTCTTCTTACCAAGCCCTGCATCCTCGAGGATATGGGTCAGGAGTTGTTCAATGAGAGGAAGCTGAACCGCCAAGTCGAGGTCAGCGATTCCTTCAAGAGCGCACTAAAAGTAAACAGAAAAGAAAAAAAAATCCAGAGGCATGTGGGTTAAAATTGTCGTTAAGGTTTTATTACTCCGTTGCACAATCTGTTGAAACTGACAAAATAACTACACCAAAAAACCTTTTTTAACCTGTTTTGATTGTAATTTAATGCTCGTACTGCACATCACTGGAGACGGGGAAAAAAGTGGGTAGGATAGGGCGGCATTGTTTTCGAAACACAGCTGCAACGTTTAGTTCTGTTCAACCTCCTCTTCGTGTCCGTGATTTTACTAGGTCGATCGTTCATCAACACAGCCACACGCAAGCTCCCATTTCAGCCATTAAACGCTCCTCTAGCCGGGGTGTATCTAGGGCCTTTAGGCACGTTTGAAGGTTTAAAGACCAGCTATTGCTGCAAACGTTTAGCCGGAACACTGATTTATAACTAACTATCATGGGAAACATTATGGTAAACAGCAATTAGATCAGGCCGTCTCGTTGAGTCAATTAGGAATCACGTGTCACAATCCATATGCCGAAATATAGGTCACCCACACAGGACGCGTTTCCTGAAGTCACATCGTCTGGAGTACCGGAAGTGAAGGGTTTGCTCCTTTGCACCTTTTGTTTTTCTTTCTTTCTTTCTTTCTTTTTCTTTTAAAGCAAAGCTTTTGTCCGCTCGCGTCTTTGGACAGAGGCTGCGAGCGATGCTCGTCCCGTAGGTCCGGGCAGCCCCTCCACACGATATATGCTGACTGTCGTCTCTCGAAAACAAGAACGGGGAAGAGGCGACAACGAGAAGGCGAGGAGGGGAGCCGTGATGTTTGCGTGGTTTGCGTCCAAACTCTAAACATACGCGCGTACCACAACTTTTACTTTATTTATATAAAAAAGATAACTTTTTTTTTTTTGCCTGGTTGGCATTTGCGTTATCTTGTCTGGACAGCGCTTGAGTGCTCGCACCGCGACATGCTAAACTATATCTCGCAAGTTGACTTAAGTGCGCGACTGTGCGATCTTGAGGCGCATCCTATAAAATATTATTTTCGTGCTTGTCAACTCATGCAAGCAAGGCATTCTGTAGAGCCATTTAGTTTCGAGCCCATGCTTTTACAAGCACTAGAGACAAATGGTGAGATCGGGTTTAGCTTTGCGCCAAGGGTAGTGAGCGGGGACGGGGGGGGGGGCGGTTAGGGGGGTCTATATCCGCCCGCCGACTTCGTCCGGGAGACGACGATATCCATTAGTAATTCTCAACATCTTTGTTAGAAACTGTGATAATGTCGTGTTGTTTGTCTGCTGTTCTCAACTCTAATCTAAAAGAAATACATTTTTCGATGTCTTATAAGCTCCTTTTTTTCTTGAAATATTTAGCATAATTTTTAAAAATGAAGTTCGCCCTCCACTTGTTGATTTAGACTCGCTGGTTTCTTGGGGTACATAGGTTTGATAAAATTCAGACGTGTGTTTGGCGTCTGATTCTAATTTACTGACTTCAAACAACTTTAACTGTTGAAGATAAACTTTGTTAAGCCTGTACGTTTAGGCCGGCCCACCAAATCAGGACTGCACGATTATTGGGATACTGCAAAGCATATGCTTTTTTCGGGGGTAGTAGTCTCCAACTGGAAGAGTGATATTGCGGTTGGGCTTCAGTATCTCTCGACGAATGAAAACCCGTAAAACTGGCTCTAAAGTAAGCTTGATAGGAGATATCTCATGTATTCATTGTAAGGCATGGCAAAATGTTTAAGGAAGGCTTACCACGACCAGTTTCCCGATGAGGTTGACTGCTCCTTCCTGTAAAAACAGTGTGACGGTACTTTGATTTGCCAAATTTTGTAATGGTAATGCAGATGAATTGGGATAATTTTTCTGTGGTAGTAAATACATTCTTTGGATCAATTATTAAGAACAATTAGGACGTCTTGATGAAAATAGGGTACTTGTGCTGTAGCTGGACTACTTTTTCTGACAGAGATGACATTATTGGCCTTCACAAAAACCCGTAGTTACGAAATATTTAAGTTTACAGACTTCAAACTTAAAGACAAAAACCCAAACGCTTTTTTAACGTGAAACGTTCTTTGGCTAGTTGCTCCGGATTTTGTGAAGTCGGAGGAAGTGAAGCCGTGGCAGTCTGAAGTCACATTACTTCAGTTTCCCCGCTAGATTTAACTGGAAAATTGACGTCACGTGACCTCAACGCCAATCAGTTTCCGCGCTAGGTTTAACGGGAAAATTACGTCAGGTGATCTCAACACCAATTCAGTCTCCCCGCTAAATTTAGTGGGAAAACTGACGTCACGTGACCGTATCAGGTGACCTATACGGAAGTTCAATTCGCCCTCCAGATTTTGCGAGAAGAAATTGACGTCACAAGACCTTAACGCCAATTCAGTTTTCCCGCTAACTTTAGAGGTCGAAAACAATGTCACATGACGACATGTCACGTGACCTATACACAAATTCAGTTCCCCCGCTAAATTTAGAGAGAAAATAGACAGCACGTGGCCTGATGTCACGAGATCGACACACCAATCTGGCTTTCCCGCAAAATTTAGCGGGAAATTTAGATTGCGTGACATCGATTGCATATAGGTGCAGTCACGAGGTGCAGCTGCTACTAGTGGACGAATTCGGATGGCGAATTCCGTCACACCTACCTGAAACACAGAGAACAACTGCCAAGTGTACACATAGTACTCGTAAAGCTATCTGTACTAAGGTGGTTAAGTGGGCCAGTTGGTTGACGTTATACATGATGCGGAAAACAACTCAGAAAAACGCGGACTACGAGAAAGAAGATACACTACAAAACAATGCTGTACTCGCAACTAAAGATTTTAATGATTCTACCCGTTCACTGTGTGGCTCATCCAGTAGTGAACAGGTAGAAATGTTAGATTACTGACACGATTTGCGGTTGGCGAGTGTGGTCCTTTGTTTGTGTGTAATATCTTAAGATACCATGTTTTCTTTTCTGTCTTTGTTTTCTTTATTAAAATCTTGCAGTTGCGACTACATCATTGTCCTGTCATGGCATGTTCTTCCTCGCAGTCCATGTTTTCTGAGATGTTTTCCCCATCATGTAAACTATCTGATGAAGAGCGCTGTGAAAGTATCGCCAAGCCTTTGAGACGCTAGAACGTTTCACGTATGCAACACCTTTGCCTAGAAATTTGACTTGCCATTTTTATAGAAAGCCGCAAGTTCGTGATAGTATATAAGTCAGTCTATACTGACTGCAAGCAATACGAAAAATTTATATGCTACTTTCCTTTGAAAAAAACCGACGATCAATGTGAAACGCACATATAAAGTACGGGGAGTTTTCGAGAAAACATAACCGTTTTTTTTGGTAAATAAAGCGTGCATCGCAGAAAGCTGTAAATAGGGCTTTCTATTCCAACAGCCAGCGTAACATTCTCACTAAGTTTGAGCTTTCTGCGATAAATAGTTTATCTACACGGGGCCCGAAAAACACGGTTCTCGTTTTCTCAGAAACTTCCCGCATCTGAAAACTATTAAAAAAAATATTTTTCTGGTTTAACGAGACAATACATCGTTTCAATGACTCAATATATACTGATATACTGCCTGTTTTTATACAGAAGGGGCGGGGAGGTATTTAAAACGGAAGGTCTCAGGTAGGGTTATGCCACCTTCACTATGCGCTTCTTGAGTTCACTGGATCCTAAATGGGAGAATATCTGTCAGAATCAGTCGGCTAAGTAAGTCTTTCCATTTAAAGTTCATTGGATGGTTTGATGAATGCAATTTAAACGGTATAACTTACGTCCCTCATGCAATTGGGGAAAAACCAGTTTGAACGTTTACGAAAAAGCAACAGTGTTTGGGATATACAGCGATCAGTTTTCGCATTTTTGTCGCCTGATTCCTAAACGCAATGCTAAAAAAAGTGCCGCGAACCCTGTGCACAAATATGAATAGAAGAATAACGTACTTTTTTCACATAGGCACTACTTGTCACTATTTTGCAACATGCCGTCGGCACTATACACCAAAGATACACTGCCGAGATATAGATTCGACATTACAAAAACGACTATGCAGTGACTCTTCTAAACGCCACTGAATGTTTCACTTTCGGCACTCTTGATGCGTCCAATTATAAAACCTGGCGACGAAAAACTCGGAAACTGATCGCTGGATATATAAGAAAAACTGTTACCTTTATCGTAAATCCTTAAAAATGGTTTATCCTGTCAAAGTAATTGCAATAAATAATGTAACTGTAATCTGGTCCAACAAACTATGAATTAGCCAATCACTGCATTGTTTAGAGATTGGCCAATGACAATACAAGCATAAATTAACAACTAAACGCGAAGTTTACTGCATGGCCTTAAGCAGGGCATGACTATTTTATGCGTCATGCTTAAGTCAACTCGCAGACTTCCTTTTAAGTCAAAACAAACTTAGAACTCCACATTGGCCAATCTCTGCTCGCAGATCTTAGTAATTGGCTTTCCCACCGCACCGCAGAGGAGGAGATTCGTGGTCTCTATTTTAAGCACAGATGGCATCTATCTTTATATTTTATTCCGATTGGCGAGAAAGCCCTCAAGAGTGCGAAAAGTGAAGTTTAAGACGAATCCATTCTGCATAGGACAAAATTATTACAAACTTACGGTATCAGAACTGCACAGGTTTCCACTTGTTCCAAGACACTGCGACATGAATATTCGTTTCAAAATTTTAATTTAGTATACAAGACTGCACATCATTTTCGGCATATTGAAGTCGCCACTGTACCTTTCGCTCCAACACACTCAGAAGCTCCCATATGTCTAACGTCACATGATGCAACAGATGAACCAATCACTGATATTTCACAAGTACTTGCAAAATCTCTTATCTTTTATTACTTTTAGTTTTACCAATGTGTTACCCAAATCATGCTTCAATGTTCATTTAGGAATTCACGGCTATTGAATAACGATGCCGCCCACTTCTCTCATTGGATAGACATTTTAAAGCAAATCCACCGACTCATATATGGAGTGCACCACTGGGCAGTACGTAGGAGTTTTGATTGTGTAGATACATATTTCGCCATGCTCCTGACCACCCAGTAATGACTGCTTAGAATATGATTAAATTGGGCAGCTTGCTTAAGTACAAACAAAATTCTGAAATTATTTTGAAATGTTTTGAAACAAATTTGTATTTAATACAAGTGAAACGGATAAGCCGGACACACTTGGCAGAGCCAATCGCTACGATCTACGGAAACAGCTAATCAAATGAAGAGGCTGATATGTTTGGACATAAAAAGTAAATATGAGCCTCGCCATTGGCCGAGCTTCTTCCGAGATTGCAACAATTCGCTCTTCCAAATGCTTTGCAGGAAAGTAGTCACTCAAGATTTCTTCTAGAGTGCAGAACAAGCGGTTCTTATTTAAAACAAAATTAATATATTTGGTAAACGGATCAATGGTGGCAGCTCTGAGCAAATTTGAGAGTGTTGTAGAATACACATCTCACCTTACTGAGTCCAATGACATTCGGGATGCTGATATTAACACAGGAATCTACGGGAGAGGATGAGTATGCAAACAAAAAAAGACAACTTGAGGCCTGGTTGTTTATTTATTTACAGAAACAACCTCCAGAGCCGAAGCATTATAGCAGGGAAACACAAAATAAAACACACACTCACGAACATAAATACAATGGCAAAAATACAATAAATACAGTTAAATAAAAAAAAACACGAAAACTCCTGAATGTTAAAAAAAATTAGGATATTGAAAAAAATATCCTACGTCATATGTAGTAAATGCTGATGCGGGCAATGAATTCCAGTTCGTTATTGTACGAGGGAAAAACTAATATTTTTTTATATTCAGTTCGGCAAAATATTTTCTTGATCTTATTACAATGATCTATTCTGGTTGAAATATAGTTTGGTAATTCAAGATATTTATACTTATCAATTCTAGTTAAGTTACTAGATATAGAAAATAAAAAATGGAAGCCGTTTACAACTCCCTGTAATGCCGAATTAGAGCGCAGCTCTTGAGGCAGAAGGGGAAGGCACGGGGGGGTGGGGGGTCACGTTTCCTGGGGGTCACGTGACCTCGAGGGGGGGGGGGAGGAGAGGAAATTTGGCAGGTAGATTTTCACGGGAGAAAATTTTCCGCAAGATCTGCGGGGAAAATTTTCCGGAAGACTAGCGAGAAAATTTTCCGCTCGGATTTAGCAGGAAAACTTTCCGCTAGATTTAGCTAGGAGAGATACCTCGCTAGGGCGTCGATAAGCGGGGAAAATTTTCCGGTAGAGTTGGCGGGAAAAATTTTCACACTAGATTTAGCGGGAAAGTTTTCCGCTAGACTTAGCGGGAAAATATCCGCTAGAGTTAGTGGGGAAAATGTGTTCACACTAAACGTTAGTGGAGGAAACTTTTCTGCTAGACATTCGTAGTGGTGGAGCCTACCATCATGCACCGCGCGGTTACGCCGACGGCGATGGCGACGACGACGGCGACGGCGATGGCGACGCCGACGCGCGACGCCGCTCAAGCTGAAACGGGCGCTAAGAGCTGCGCTCTAAAACTTTGGACAGCTTCTTTCTCCTTAAATCCAATAGTTCCCAATCGATCTCACGTTTAATTTCTTGTCGCACTGATGCTCTATCGCCCTTACCGATACAAACCTTGCAGCACGGTTTTGAATTTTTTCTATTTTAATGGCAAGGTACGCTTGGTGCGGGTCCTACAGAACACACCATATTCAAGCATCGGTAAGCAGTTTCTTTTAGCTCTTTGGGAGCACGCTAGATTTCCATTCAATAAAATTCAGCATTCTACCAGCCTTTGCACAGAATCTGTTGCGTGAGCATTGAAGAAAGATCACTTGATAAATGACTCTGAGATACTTCGCATGCGTGCTTTCTACGTAATTGTCGATAATTAATGAGTAACACGATAAGATGCTGCGCGTTTTCCCGAAAGTGACGTGGGACACACACTTTCAGCATTGAGACTTAATTCCCACGTTCCCGGCACCAACTGGATATTTTATCTAAATCCGATCGTAAAAGAGCAGAATCACGTAAATGCTCTACTCTACGATATCAAGCGCAATCATCTGCGAACAGCCTGCTCAGGCGAGTCAATACCTATAGCTATGTCATTTATAAAAACAAAGAACAAAGAGGCCTCAGACTGACTCCTGTGGTAGTGATGTAGTGATGGTAGTTAGTGGGTTCTACACAAAGGTGCTGAATATTTGTGTATTGATTATGTTGGAGTGCCACCTACATGCAGGCATGGAAAACTTGGTTAGTAATTTACTTCTGTATCGCTTTTCTTTTATACAAGAAAGGAGAATAATGCAGGCATAATGAAAGGCCTACCGCTCAATGTATGAAGGGAATTTATTGTCGAGGATTTTGTCGCCTAGGCATATTAGCATGAAACGTTATTAATTCACACTCGCAAGAATATCAAGTAGTTTGCAGGAGGTCGGCTACAGCGCAGGTGTTATTTTTATTCGAAATATTTAGCGTCGGGGCTGCCAAAACGTTGCCTGCTGGCATGTTTGGCGGTTTCGACGGACATTAAATTAGGAAGACAAATGCAACTCTATCTGGGCCCATTCATTTGTGTATTTTAATTCGGTTTTTGATTGGCTTTGTTGATTTAAGTCACATTGTAAATTGAGTTTCAGAAGGCAGTCGTTAGCCGAGCGCGAAACCAATTCGCAAAATATTGGAAGACGTGACGTATTTTCCGGATGTTGGGAGATTGGATTTTTCGTGTATGTTCCTGCTGAGTTTGAGGCTTAAAATGGAAAACAAAGCGTTGGAAGCCGACGCCAAGAACAGTTGCGTTTATCCCTTAACGCAATCTGCTATTATCTCGAGGCTTGTTTGTCATTGCAGCGGCGTCGGCGCGGCCGAGCCAGTGGCCGGAGAGTGCCAGGAAGCGAGTATTTCCGCTCATGTTCCTTCCTGGTCGGAGAAGGGCTCGTGGCGCTTGTTCTACATCATCGGGTTTAGCAATCAAACGTCAAAAAAGCAAAAGAAAACCCTTATCGATGACTATTTTAAAGCCTGTCGTTATTTTACTAATAACTTTAAAGACATGTTTTTTTATTGATACTTGCCTACAGCACTGCCATTCCGGTATGACTCCCCAGCTTAATATAAAAAAAGCGAGACTCCCTAGATTTGGATTTGTTGGCATACTAAACTTAACAACTATTATCCCATGCAATGTCCGTAAAGCTCAGGTAAGTATGCGATGAAGCAACGTATTCAATGTTGGTGTGCCATCACTTTGTTTTAGCGAGTCTCCTGGAATTAATGAGCAACCATCCTGCATGTTTGCAAATCAATCAGTTTGCACTTACGGAAGGACAAAGGGTTGCGAGAGGCTGAGTTTGTTTATTTGTAACTAGTTGTAACGTAATTCCTTCACCTGGCTTAAACACTGCTTGAGGGGCGGTTTAATGTAGTCGTCTTGGTCGCTGTTAGACGCACGCATTAGCTGACGGTGTATATGCTTGCCCACGGTCCGCGGCTGACGCCGAGAGTCACCAGCGGTACAGAGCACTGGCAGCTTGCGACAGGTGCTGGAAGGGCATTTTTTCTGGAGGAGGGTTTGAAACGCTGACTGAAACCAAGCTAATCCTGTGGAAGCTAATATATGAATTCGTTGCCGCCAGCGCGGCGGGGATTCCGTCAAAGGTCACGTGACATATTGGTTCGGAAGAAATACGTCACGCACGTTCCAACCAATGAGGTTGGGAGGATAAATGAAGGAGGAAATGAAAACAAGCTGACTCGTTTGTTATTTTTGACGAACGAAGGCACGTTCATGGACCCCGGTTCGGCCACATGTGAATAAAGTTCCTTTGCTTTTTATTTTTCCTCTCTCATTATTACCACTGGCTAACGTTCTTGAGAGTTAATTAGCAAAAATGGTTTGGACTGCAGCACACCTGAACGATTATGTGTACCGCTATTAGGTATAGCTTTATATCAGGGCACAGACTGGGATAATCATGACCTTTGCCAAACACCAGTTACAATTATCCTTCAAAGCGGTAGATACGTTACAGAGAAAATGTCTTAGGATTTTCAAAAAGCTTTGCCAGTCATTTGCGTGTCATGTACTGCTTAATATGCCCACCTGTATCTGTATGCCACTTTGGGCATAGTATGTTTGCTTGCGACTCTCTGGATCTCGTTAGAGTGTATTCGCTAAATGTAACTCATAACATAAATAGTCTTGAATATGTATAACGCTGCTTTTAGGCCTAACTAGAAATGTCGGCACCTGTTAGATAATGGTGTATCTACATTGATCCAATGGCGTGAGCGCTTTTCTAACGTTCTCGCTCATTTTGTGTTATTAAGGACCATAATTTTAATGAGTGCTGAAACGCTTGTGAGAAAGAAACCACATTTTACAGTTTGCATCACGCATAGAATATAGGATATACTAACAGCCATGTCTGCTTTTGAGATTCGAGACGCCGGTTGAAATGAATTGCCGCATGCATATATTGTGATAGTGCTATACTACGCCATCCGCCATCTTGATTTTGTTTATTTGATGGAAGCGCAGAATGGCACTGGAGTGTAGCCGATTCGAAGCAGTGATGTTTCAACCTCTGTACGGGTTTGTGAGAAATGACCCGTTGACACTCCCATTATGTTGTTGGCGCCTGCTCACTGCGATATCTGTAAACCTGGACGGTTTATGGCGAATGAATGGTGGTGGTAATACCTTTGTTTATTGGGAGGCAGCTTACGCCACCCTGAGATTTTACGCAAGGTGTGCATTCATGTTTCTGAGGCGGACGCGTGGGTCAAGCGTTTTCCTCAACGTCCGGTGGGGCGACTTTCTTCCAAGACTTCAAAATCACCTTTGCAAACGTCCGTTAGGCTCCAAGCAACTCGGATGCACGTATTCAGGTGTATTGAACAAGAGCGAAGCATAAGCACTCTAGGAGTGTTCTCAGCGACCGTTTCTGGCAAGACGACTTTATTAACACCGCACCTGCTGAGGCAGCTCAGCGAACGACGATGCAGAAACATAAAACAGACCAAAACACCAGGCCTGAGCAGTCGACTAGGCCATGGACAACGTCACGATTGCATTGGTTAACGCCACAGACGCGGTACCATGATTTATGTCGGTCGGAACACGTGTTTCGACATCGTCATTTGCTGAGCTGCCTCACGTAAGTTGCGGTGGATTGAGCCCTCCGAGTGTTGCGCGGGAAAGTAGACGCACGGGCGTTTTTCACGTGTATGGTTCATAAAAGTTAATGCTGATATTGCTTACCTCAGATGCGCGCTCAATATCACGACTATCGACGATGCGCTCTGTACATTTCACGCGTGAACAAAATACCATTTTTAAAGACATGCCGCAGATATATTTTGTAATAAAATAGGACGTTATTGCGTTTTGGCAAAATAGATCCATTCAGCAAAGGAAATCGCTGCTCACAGCACAGAAAAAGTATCACACGATGCGTCTGAAGTACTGGTTTGCGATAACCCTGTTTCTGTTGTTCCCCCTCACGTGGCTTTTTCCAACACGCGCAGTAATCGCCCATGAAGGGTAAAGAGTCAAGTTTGTGACAAAATATATGATAATTTCTTGTAATGTTCAGGTTTTGAAGTTTTTCTCTGATATCAATTCGTACGACCGTAGACGCTCGCGACTACTGAACAGAAAATAAAACAGTTTCACCACCTGAGATTTTGTTTGTCACAGAGGCAGCCAGCCCTGTTTTAAAGTCGTTCGCTGATTAGTTCTCTATAGCACCTTTTCTTAAAAGCGTGGAAAAGCAGGCGCTGAAGGGCAATGTACGTCCCCGGGAACTTCCTGGTCAATGGAGGACAACGAATCAGCTCTAACACAACACCGCTTCCCTGTAACGCTCTTGAAGTGTGTTATGACCAGTTATCCAGAAGGTTAGCTAAAGGACCGGATTCGGGGAGAGGTTTGTTGCAAATGGTTTATTACTACTATGAGACGACCAATCATCTCTTCTATTTTTATCGCACAGAATAAAGACCTGGCTAAGTCTATAACTTCGTGGTTTCTGGAAGTCTCCGTTCCGGGAATTTTGAGATGAACAGGCTCGGAAAAGCTTGCCGAAAACAAAGCGACCGGAGAGGTCGGTTGGGAGCCAAGAGACGGCTTGTGTCTATAAACAAAAAGCTTCTATGTAACAGGGAGACCACCCTATGTAGTTATTTTGGCGTTCAACCATGCCATGACCGCAGCACCTTGCACCACTCACGCCATGACCGTTGCACCTGCCAGCCACGCCTGGTCACGTGGGCCCGGGCCTTTGCCTCGGAACCACCAAACGCGTACGTCTATTTTTAGCCATTGATACGGTTCCCGCCCGTATCCACGCGCAGAAGAGGGGGCTCAGGTGATGAAAAAAGGGCGCTGTTGATTGGCCAGCGCAGCCTTCCGCCCCAGGCTGTCAGCTCAATCGTGAACGGAGTATGACTTGCCTCCCAGCGCATGTAGATATTGTATATGTACTACTGCAAAAGACAGAGCGCTCACAACGTTTACAGTGCAATCTGTCGGAGGATCTTTTCCCGGCAACTCTGCATCTCTGATAGCCTTGCTTGTTCAGGTAGAAATGTTGCAGCCCCGAAGAGAGTGTCTCGATCTCATAAACAACTGCTAGCCCCTTCTCACAAGCAAACATGACCATAGGCATAAAAGGAAAAAAAAGTAGGTGTGGCTCTTTTCACTGCATACACCTACCCACGAATCCAGGAGAAAATAAGTAAATACATACCGGATATACCATCCATCTGAAGTGGTCAGATTATCTACTCATATTTTCTACTTTGATTTTTTGAGGATCACGGCTATGAACAGTAGTGTACAGCAATGGGAAACTGAGACTGAGATGCTTATTTGCATTTCCAGGGGTTTCAGAATGATTGATGACGTGTCGTTAAAATGCACACATATGTTTTTCTATGATGCAGGTGCAAGGTTGTCTAGCACGCTCAGGGATGATGTCCAGGCACTTGAGCTGCGTAGGTGGATGGAAAATAAGTATTGGAGGGGTAGACTCGAAGGAGCGTCTGTGAGTCACCACTCTGCCACTCAATGGAAGTCAATCACAACTCAGCGTCGTTCGAAAGGACCTTGTGACTTGCTCTGCACGCAATCCTCTGACATGAGCAGCAGGCATGGCAGATCCTATACGACGCCAGAAGATCAATGACAGAGCACAGAGAGACATAAACCATTATGCTTTGTCAGTGATGGTACACCTTGAGTGGCTGTAATTTGTGGCTAACCATTTCCTTTTAATGAACAACATGCAGCGTGATATATATTAAGTCCTGGAAGTCTTTCATTTTCACGGTGTGAACCCGTGCCCGGAAGGGTTGATGTATCATATATGGAAGGAGAAGCGTAAGTCAGGTGTCCAGATGTTCTGCACGGGTGTGGAGCTCTGGCAGATAGCAGAATGGATTAGAGGAACTGGTCAGATCTGTGGAAGGAAGGAAACCTCTGGGCCTCAAATTCGCAGCGACAGATCCAGGAAGGAATCGACATGAGATGAGAGGGACCCTGAAATTAAGACGTTTTCAAGAAGACAGAAGGTAAATGCCAGATTATGGGCGTTGAGGGAGTAAAAACTGTAGAACAGGAGAAATATGTAAAAGAAGAAGTATCGACATTATGAAGCATAGTGTAATATGGGTGTGGATAAGAGTGAATGGAAAGGTCATGGTGCCGGGGTTGTCTTTTGCTTAGCTGTATACCTCGTCTAATGAAATCGAGGATTTAGAGATCGAAGACGTAGAACGGCAGAAGGTGGCACTGAGGGCGCATGGGAATACACCAGTGGTGCGAAAGACAGGCGCTGGGCGTCATTCAGTTGAAGGCGACGGTAAGTACAACGTGGTCAAAACTCAACAAAATGGCGGATACCTGATAGCCGAAGGTGTATAACGTATATGGGTGGATTTCATCTCGAAATCGTGCAGGAAAGAGTCAAAAAATATATTATGGCGTCACGTCTCACAAAGGCTGGTACCACGAACCGCAGGATTCGTCGGATTTCGTTCTCGACTTACGAATTACAAGGAAGGCCATTGGCGGGCAGATGTTTACCGTCAAATGCGTGGGTCAGGATTTCGCTCGATCTCCCGCCATGAATTTTCAGTCCACATTATGTATCTTTTCAGTATGGTGCATTTTTATTACCTGCAAAATTTGCAGGCGTTTGCTTTCTGTAGAAGACGAAGTCGGTGACGAACTTTGACGAAATTAATGCAACCGCGGGTGCAGCCAATAGCCACATGTCCTGGGCCGGAAACAGGCTCTTATATGTATGAGTACTCAGCTTGTAAATTATCCTTTACAGGACATTTACATTAATGTATGTAAGGAAATCAAGAAATCATTTTGAAATCAATGTTTAAAAAAATCATTTTTTTGTTAGAAATGTAGATATGATGGTGTCTACACGAAATCAAGTCGAGGAAGCATGTATTTTGTTTATGTTCTATGTTAGCACCGATGGTACATGAAAGCGATGTTCTACAGCTCGCGCGAAAGGACTGCAGATTACGCGTCTTAAAAACTGCATTTTGCCTTTCCCTTCACGTAAATACGGTATTCACGCTGTTGTGTTATTGATCATTGAAATTTGTATAGGCGACGGCCACCACGGTGGAGGGTTCCGTGACAGCACTCCTTAACAGACCGGAAGGCGTCGCAGAAATTTTGTCTTAGCGAAATTGGCGAACGTTGTATTGGTTAAGAACCTTCACTGGCCTATGGCGTCCCGCCCTTCCGGAACCAACGGTGACCACGACCTTTCGCGCTCGTTGTGAATGGGACGGCCCGTGACGGTAAAGCGAGCAGCGCACCTGTATGCGAGGAGTGAAATGGTACGAATGTGTCTGACGCGACGGTGGAAAGGCGGCGGCCCGCGGTCAGTCATTCAGGTATTACTGAAAGAAGCAGAAAGAGATTGTTGCCTGAAGTAGGCACCACGGCCTGTTCGACGTCCCGGCAACGGTTATTGCCGGCGAAAAACGCCCGTGCGCGAAACCGACGGGACAGAAATCCCGCAGACGCGCACGCAGATGGGCCGTTTCATTGGGGATGTGGGGGAGTACTGAACGCTGGCTGGCGTGCCGGATGGGCACTGGAAACGCGTATACCTTACCCGCCCTCTCTCCCCGTGAACGGGGCAGATGACCACCGTTACATCAGGACGTAACGAACGCAGATGCCTGAAACCTGAACGTCATTATCGCGTGATAATCGTGCGTCTTTACCCTGTTTCAGGCGCGCAATATCGCCGAGAGCGGTAGCGATATCTATACCGGTCGTGGGGTTATCTCGCTGGAAGCAAATGAAGCCTGAACGGCGAAACAAACAACCTGAACGTGGCGGGCGGCTGCCGCTATGGCTTAATATCTTCGAACTGTTGATCGAGAATATCGCTCTTCAGGCTATAACGTTTTCTTGACGTGGCTTCCGGTGAGGTAGCGCCAGCGCTATCTCTTTGGCGAAGGGAAGAAGGTTTGGTGCGCTCTGCGTGCTTCCTCACTCCACGACCATGACTTTCAGGTATGGCGCGATGTTCATTCTGCGTCGCTGCGCGTTCTGCTGTCTTTGTTGCATTGCTGGTAACGCGTTGATGTTGATCTCTATCCAGTCGCGGCGTCAGCTCGTCTGGACGTCATCGCCAGAGCGCGGTGTGTTCAATGGACTCGGCGTCGGTCAGTTAAGACTTTTTTTATTTCGTGCGTGTTTCTTCACTCCGGCGAACTTTGCTTCTCAGGTGCGGTTTTGCTGAACGTTTTGTGTTTCTTACTAACTGTTTGTTAGCATTGTTTAGTTGTTAGGGTTTATTTCGTCATGACGTGGTAACACGATGGTGCCACCCGAAGGCGTGTTCGCGCATTTGGTTGTGTCCCGTTTAGGGAATACCCGGAGAGTTGGTTTTGTTCTTGCCGTGTCGCTCAGTTCTGCGTCTTGATTGATTTTTTGTTGTTATTGTTTGTTTATTTTTACGTGTCGTCACGACTTCTTTGTCTGACGCTCACAAAACCGTGGACCTATCGCCTTGCCACCGCTCGAAAGATAAAATCGTTCATTTTTACTCAAAATTTTCGTTAAGATCGGAGTTGGGTAATTTTTATTCTTATTTATTTATTATTATTCCCTACCCCCTCTCCGTGACAATCTCTCCATGTGTTTCGGACCGTTTCTGTTTCATCACTTTTTTATTATTACGGGAAGTGAAGATGTCCCCTGGAATATACGTTATGGTGACAAAGCCTGCTGTTGAACAGAAAAAAATATTCATATTAAATGATGTGGTAACCTACATAAAATAATCACCTTGTTCAAGCTGATAATCTTCGGTGGTGACGTTGCCTCGATGAAACAATACCGGCGATAGCGCGCCTGGACCATTGATGTCTGCTGGGCGCGCAACAGTTTATGTCCATCGTCATGTTTCTCTGGTTTCCTCTTTATCGGCGCAACTAACGAACAGGCCTGCAGGTCGTTTATGATCGTTCTCCGCTGGACGGGAATTTCAGAGAAACTTTCCTGATTGAAGCCGCTGGATCTTTAACGACTTGATCCCGCAAAAACGGGGCTTGATGCTCTACGATATTGATGGGCAATACCGGTGCTGAAATAAATGCGCTTATCGACAGAGTTTTCGTTGAATGGCTATGTTATCTGTTTGTGAAAGCAAAAAAATTTGAAAGTGAAAAAAGAGGTGATTTTGGGGTTTTATGTTTTAGTTTCTCTGCTGTCTGTATGTTTCCCGCAGGGATATCTCATGCAGCTGGGTCAATTTTATATGCTCAACGCAAAAGGCGTGTTCTGGGCTCTCGTAGATGAAAATATTGATGTAGCAAGTAGTACCAGTATTATTGTCAAAGTTCGTCAACAATTGACAAAGGGGGCGTTTTTGACATCTTACAGAAGAAAATCAGAAACGCCTAAAATTATTTTATGGGTATTAAGAGCGCCCAAAGTGTACTCACGATTATGAAAAAGTTAATAAATCGGACTGAAATTCCTGACGCCTAGCAAGCTTTCTAGCAGAATATAAAAAAAGTCTGTGTACATGATCACGGGGGAAATAGACATAACCGCCACATATATCCTGGACAGCAGGTAGCACATTACAACACTGACATATGCAAACACATCACACACCCGACACTTCCTACTCAATGCTTTATTTTTCTGCGGCGTGCGCAAGCTTGACATGTGCGGGTGAGCCACTTGTCCTTTACAATTTACGAATCTATAGAAGAACCTAAAACACGTCGCAATGGACAGCCGTATCTCTTAAGAACTGTTGCATTACAGATGGGTAGGAAATCATAATGTTAGTCCATTTAGTAACGGTCTTATTAACAATAAATCTTAAACCGGTCGTAAAGTTGAACTTTTTGTTCACGCTAGACCAATTGACATGAGCAGCCTTCTAGCTGAATCAGTAAAAAGCGATGTAGATTTATCATTATGTTATTGACAATAAATGGAAATTATCATCAAAGCATTTTTTACATATTCTTGTGAAGGATATCCGCCCAACACTTCACTTCCGCTGGTTGCACTACGGGAGCGACGCCTTCACTTTTGGGGCGTTTTGATGCAGTTTGTTGCTGTCCCGTATATCCCTGATGTCAGTGTCGGAAGAATTGGGCCGGAGTGGGGCTCGGGAGTTTGTGACCGGTGTTATTCGTCCTTTGGTGTGGCGCTGATGCGTCTTTTTTATACACCGCCGCGAACCCAGAAGATTCACGGGCCGTAACCTGCATTATGCTGAATCATGACTCATTCTCTGTTGACGTCGTTTTCCTGAACACTCGTGAATTACTGCGGCACTGGCTGGTGCACACCGTCGTCTGCATCCCGGTGACGTACCTCGACCTGTTGAAACCTGTACTTCCGTCATTGCCGTTACGCAAGGCGGTTATCTCGTTGCTCTGGTTTCGGTTATAAAGCAAAGGCGAAACGCTCGTGGCGTTCCCGCCCTCGGTGCGATGGACATCTTACACTGACTCCGGATAACTGGTGAACAGGGATCCCAACATTATTTCAAAGGTCACTCTCGCCGCTTCCCTCCTGTTGAGCGGCAGGAGCAGCCTGGCGACAACCCGCTGATGAAGGCTTAATCATCAACAGCCAGTACTCGGTGCCGAACCGTGCAGGCGATGCGAATACAATCGCCATTGAGCTGCTGAAAACCGTGACGTTCAGCTCTTGTCATGACATGGTGTGCGGAAAGCAGTGTGAAATGCAACTGCAGACCACCGGAAACAGACGCTGTTATCGTAAATCTTGGTATGAATTGCACCTTTGTGATCATCCTTCGTTTTGCTGAATGGAAACGACAAATAACAAAATCGCTTGCATATTCCGCATACCTCGCAAAAGCATTTACCGTCACCTTACGCGAGCGCACCGTCTGACTTCCCCTGCTTTTGCCTGCTGGGCAGTTTGTACCTGCTGGTAGGTATGCCTGCTGGAGCTGAACTTAAAGAGTGGTGGCAGTACCGGAAAACAGACAGGGTGGGAAGCTTGCTCATCTCTCCAAAACTTCTCAACTCCAGTGATTGTACCATAATACAGAAGTGCACCAACGCCTCTTCCCGAAATACGCCTCTTCCGAGCAAAGAAAAAGCACTATGTTCACTACGCGAAAACTGGTCTCAGTTCATGCATCTGTGGGCGGTAGGAATCTTGCTCTGAATTTATTCACACCGCATGATGTGCGCAACAAACTCACACGAGATTTACAGGAAAATATCGGTAGTGACTTAAGTTTCCCTGAAATTCTGCCTAACCGGTCGTTGCTGGACCGAATCACCTACTCGAGCTGTGTGCGTCGCTGTGCAAACACGTCGCTGTGCAAACGCAGTCCAACACGAAGCATGAAAACGGCAGATTTAGGACAGCAATCCGGAGTCCATTGTTCAATTAAAACGACGGCAATTTTACTCGAAAACACCCGCAGCTTTTACTCACGCTATCCGTCAGGGATACTTCACATTTGAAACGGAACTAAGGAAGATCTACTTTTAAAAACACTCGCTGCGTCCTCCCGGATTAGCTGGACCGGATCAGCTGACGACGACCCCAGCAACCAGCTTTGCACTCCGCGTGTGGGTTTCTACCTCAAGCACCGCACCATGCACCAGGAACGTTTCAGCTCTTTTTCACATCGCCGTGTTGCACCAAACAGAACGAGATCGCCGAAGTCAACGGAGCGCTGTCGTGAACGCCAGCTTGTGGTTGCGCACTCGTGGACCCTGTGACTCCTTCGCTTTCCAGCACACAGAGCGATAACGAATGATACTTTCCGTCTCCCGGGAACATCACGGGGCACTTCTCCGGGTCACGTATTGCGCTACGTGTGCTCGCAGATCGAGAACTTCCCCCACTCCCGTCAGACCAAAACAATACCAGCGCCATGTTAAACGTGCGTTGCTGCGAGAGTTTTCCGACCAAAAAAAAAAAACAGCGAAAGCAAACCGGCTTTCGTTTCCAGCGTACATCGGCGTTGCGCCGTGGCCAGATTTTTTTCTGTCGCTCTAACTTAAAGATGACCTACAGATGCAGCGACACTGGCCACCACGGAGCGCCGTAAATTCTGAGGAGGTTGCATGGGAGGCGGCAGCACCTACGCTTGCAGTTGAAGGGTTGAAGCCAAAACGAAACCAACTGCAATGTCACGTGTTCAGATCCGAGGGCACGCTTTTATATCATTTTAGCTGTTTAGAACGAGTAATTACACCTAGCACTTTATTTGTGGTTGTGTAAGAAACTGCTATAAAGACCCATAAAATAAATACAAACCTCGGCGACAAAAGGGAAGCCGCATTGCCATCGACCAGAAAGAAATGGCTAGCGAGCACGGTAAGCGCTCAAAAGCGCGGAATTTGCCCCATGCCGTGACGTGCCGTAATTGCATTTGGTGCCTATCTGTACCCTGAACAGGTTTCTTTCCGCGGCATTTGCCTTCACGGACCTTTCTAAGTGTGTCCCCAAGCATTCTGATGCTTCGATAGCCGGCAATGCTGCGGTCGTTGCCGGGGCTGATGCGTGTTTTCGAGGTCGGCTACACGGCTATGCGTGTATAGCCGAACCAAAACACGTTTTTTTGCAACCTCGCATGATTTTTGAACGGATTACCCGTTACTCAACGTGTACATTTATGGTAATTTGTGTAAATAGCGTGTTTCACCCCATATATTCACCAAATACACGGGACTTGCTAACAGCGTAGAATGCAGGAAAAATCAGCATTAACTTTTGGTGCACAAGGCTTGCTCCCGGCCTCCCGGAGGGGTAAATGGATTTAGCCGGAGCACTGGGGTTTGCAGGCGAGATGGAAGAATGGACTATAAGCGCATTTCAATTAGAAGACTGGTGTAAATTATCTAGGAGAACTACATGACATACAACTAACACAGCTGAGCAAAGGCGGGACAGAGGAAAATTGGGATTCCCCCACGTGGCTCCGGTCCAAAGTCTGCAACCCTGTCTCCCAGTGGCCACGGTGCTGGAATAACGCCGACTGGGTTTCACCAGATAGAATTGGCGACTCTCTGGCCAGGGTGAAGAGGCGGGGGTAATGCTTGTAGTTTTTTGCCTGATTCCCCGAAAGGTCATTCTGGTGATATCCCACACCGCCTTTTGATAGTTACCAAATCGCACAGGGTAAGAAAATTGTGTTAGAAGGGGAAGGGAGGATTCATACCTTTTGTTTGTAGTTTTCTATGCTAGGTCGCGCAAGCTACCACCCGAAATAAAAGGCACCGCCGTTAGCATCCGTCCATCCATCGGGGACAGGGTTGTATACCTTTCGAGTGAGCAAGCTCATTTATGAGCGGTGGTTATGCACGTTGCCGTAGCGTCAATGGAGCCGCGCCAGGTGTTTAATAGTGTTGTGATCCTTAGAAACACCAACACCCGATGGGTGAAAAGGGTGCGCCAAGCTCATAAGGCGTCTCCAGAGTGTGGGCTGCTGTACGAGAAAGCGGACACGGACGTTAAAACGGCCAGATAGGTCACCGCGGCTGGAGCACGGCCATCCCTTGCAGTGTACGGTGCGGAAAGAAGACCATGGCTCGTGAAGATTTTCTTGATAACTCGATGGGCAGCGGGATTTTGGGTGAAGCGCGAAGTGGGGCCCTAAGAACTCGTCAACTCAGGGCCCAGTTCAAGGTGGGACTCAACACAAAACGTGTACTGTTCGATCAGAAGGAGGAAACGGAAATTAACATTGTGATGCAGTGCCAGCCACTTCCACCGTTAATGCCACTCGAGATGGGAGACGACGCTGCTGCGCTGGGGCTGCGAGGGGAAAGGACAAACCGGCGCAGCAAGTACAGCCGGTATGCAACAGAATAGCACCAACGAGCGACCTGCAGGCCGACGGAGAACTTATAGTGGTGGAGACCAAAGCGGCGGTTGGAGGACTGGTGGGGCGAGACTGTGGGGCCGGCAGGATGAATACCTGGGTAGGGGGATAGTAGTGTTGAATTTCTTTTTGTTAGAAAGTTTTTAGGGGCGAAATTCCTCAGGGTCTAGCCTTGTGCATCCGTCCGGCGTCTCTGCTCACATCGATTGCACTGCCTCCAAAATCGGCCCACCTTAAATAAAAAACAACAAAAACGTACGCCCGGGCAACGGGGGTTTGATCTCAAGACCGCTTGCTTACGAGGCAGACGTCTTAAGTAGAGTTACTGTATATGCTTTTTTTCTCTTTATTTGAGTAACTGTGTATGCTCCGCTTGTGGAGCAGAGTACTGCAATTCTGCCATTCTGGAGCCAAGCACTGCGGGAAGCCATGAGTCGCTTTTTGCAGGGGACGCGAAGGCGCAGACGCAGCGGCGTGCCGCGCGCTGCGTAGGAAATATAGTGCGGCGTGCGTGACGAGCCGCGGATGCGCCGTTATCGTTCTCCGCCTTTCCTTTCCCTCTCGATTGCAAAAATCCGCGGATCCTGTGGGTCACGCGTGAAGTGAAGTCGTTGATTCATTGCGGTAAACGCATAGAGAAATATAGTACTACGTAAAGAGTGGCCACTCAAGCCGTTTCGCGGCCCAGGAGTTAGGGACTCTACTGGCCGTTAGTAGGCGCAACAGTGCCACTTATTTTGAACTTTTGTCAGATATATAATATTAATAAATAACTTCATTGTATAGAGTAAACTTTTAAAATTATTACGAACTTTGAAAACTTTCAAAAACGACTTCAACGGCTGTGGCTATGGCTGCGGCACGACGGTTGGCTTCGGAGCCGTGGACTCGACGGAGGGCGGATACTTCGGCTGCTTGGTCTGCGTCTCTTGCCTCGTTGTGTGGGTTGAGTTGGTTCCGCGGCTTGTTGTCTCGTGCGGGTTTCTAGTCATTCTTCCGTTGCGGTCAGTAATGTGACTGTAGTTTCTTTGTTGACGGACATTTGCATTCGGTCACTGAATTTAGAAGCCACTGGGCCAGTCATATGTGCAAGCGCCTTTCAGCACATGGTCATATGTGCAAGCGCCTTTCATGGAACTTGGACGGTAATTTTTTTTAAATGCCCTCCATCATATTGCATTTGTCGCTGTAAGTCTCGCTGTAATACAGTACTTTTTTACCAGTGTACAACTGTTGACGCGTTATTCATACATTTTGCATGTGTATTGTCATTTTTGTAATGTATGAATAACATACATCACTCCTTGTCTTCAGAGTTGATGTTTGTTTTGCTTGTCATAGCTACAAAAATAAATACTTTTGTGTGTCGATCCCTGGTGTCGTCCCATGTCGTCCCTTCAAGAGAGTTAGCACAAATGTGAAAATATCCTTTTCGGTGTGCGGTCAGTTTGAATTATATGTAGCGCTGGATGACTTTTCTTCTGCAGTACAATTAAGGTGTGCTTATAAAACAATTATATTTTAAACAAAAACCATGGTAGTTACAATAACACTGACTCGTTAAACTAGAGGGCGCATGCTACTGCCCGATACAAAAATACCGCCAGAATTCGCCTTGAATCCATTCATTCATCTGGCCAGCGGTTACTGCGTGTATCCATCCATTAAACACTGAACTAGGGACTATACTGGCCGCTGGGTGCGCTCGCTGACGCTGAATTGGGCCGCTGGGGCCTATGGAAGTGTCCGCTCTTTACGTAGTACTATATTTCTCTATGGTAAACGATGCAGCGGCTGACAAAACCGCCGTCTCCCTCGCTTTCGGACGAGAGCTCGCCGACTCGCCTAGATGGCCGGATTTGCCGGTCGCGTATCCGCGTATCACTCCGCGAGAGCCGCAGATGCGAGCAACGCGATCGTCGTCCGTGTCGTCTGATTCCCATACAGCGTTCTTAGAAACGGATGTCCTAAAACATCGCTCGCGTTATAAAAAACAGGATTGTATTGCACCCAGTCGACGCACATAATGTTCAATGACTTAGGAAGCTTTCGGTTCGTTCGATTTTAGTCAAGGATCTATATTTTGCGAACTCAAAGCGAAACCCCCGTAACTCGGCGCTCTGAAGGCCGCTTTCCCGCACGAGCGTCGAATCCAGTTCGGCTCACGTGACCACTCCTCCGCCAATACGGAGATGGCGGCGAGAGGAAGAGGAACGCGATACTTTGGCTCTGCAAGCAGAGCCTATACAGTTACTCTAGTCTTAACCACTACGCTATACTCCAACGTTGCATGTAGCCGCTCAACGTCTATACAGGAGAAGGCGCTGCGGTCAAATGCGTATCTAATCGCGTTAAACTTTGCATGCATTGGCTCAACGTTTATAGACGAGAGGGCGCTGCGGTCAAATGCTCAACTGCGTATATAACCACGATCCATACCACACATTTTCTTCTGACATGGACCGTTGACTTAAGCGGTGGAGATGCGTTCCCACGGCTTCTAGCGGATCCAAGCTGATCCGCTAGAAGAACCACTGGCTCTGCATTTCACCGACCATAAAGCAGTAATAATGAAGTCGAAACGCAACCCGGAACTCAGCACTACCTATGAGCAATAAAAAAAAATCAGCACCATCAGCACTACCTATGCACAATAAAATCAGTATCATCAGCACCACCAGAGTTTCGCCCCAATCAACATCATTCACCACGTGGAGATGCGGCATCTTTTTTATACCTATATTTAATTTTAAGATCGCCCGCTTCAAAGTGTTCAGCCGACAGAATCCAATCCAAGACACTAGGTACTTTTTTGTTTCTAAGCTAGACGGCGCAAGCTACCGCCCTCTGTAAAGGGTTCATCCGCTAGCATCCATCCATGTACACATCCGGGAAATTGCCAATTTTGTTCCAGCTTGTCAAAAGATTCTACAGCAGAGTGAATCCCTTTACATTTTTTACTTTTACTGGACATCAACCTACTCTTAAAAAAAGTTGTTCTACGGGTACCGTACGTGACACAATGTACCGAATACAAAGTATTTTGTCGACACATTTAAGGCGGCGGGCACTCGGTCATATGGTGAGGTGGAACTGAATTACAAGTATAAGTAGGGATAATCATAATAATTATACCGTACCTATGTTTATACAGTCGGAAGTTAGTGAGCCCGAATGGGCCTCTGGTGTCTCATTTGCAGATGAGAAATTTGTGGCGAATTCCAATGGTCGTTTCAAAGCGCGCCGGGATCCAGCAGATCATATCCGAGATGAAGCACGCGATCCGAACGGATGCGCTCCGCCTCCGGATCCCCAGGGGAACATGAGCGACTCCTCCAAGATCGGCGGATGCCTTCCGTCATTGACTTTCCGGGAATCCCCTTTCCGCGGTCCCGGTTCTTGCAGCACATGTTTTCTCAATCGCGGAACTAACAGTAACGTGTTCAACACACGAGCCAAGTTATGCATGACGGGAAAGATGCTTGTCGATATTCGATGTGCGTCAGCGTAGCACTTGCCTCTTCATCGGAATACTCGTGAACGGAGTCTAAGCACGCCTAAAGTTTCGGCCTCTTCTGCGGCGGTTGGAAAAGGCAGTCGAATTCAACCAGGACATATAAGCTATTCTCATCGTCCCTGCCACTTGTAGGATCTGCTCGAGCAATTTGAAGACGGACTGTCATCAAGCAGCGGCAGCAGCAGTAAAGCGGGCGGCACTTCGCGAGCTGGCCATTATGAATTCTTTCGAGGCGAGATGCGAAATCGAGAGACACCCAGGGAGAAAGGAAGTCACGTGTGCCCGCGGAGGGCTGGCCGGCTGGTCAGGCTGGCATCCAGTCGAATCCGCTAAAATCGGCGGAGCGACTTTTCTCGGATACGGATCAAGATCTGGAGTGGGAGCTGATGTAAAACGACGAGTGGAAAACGTCCGTCTAGATCCCGATCGTTCAGCGAAATAGGCGAGCTGCAGAAAAGTCCACCCCGGCGTGCTCCTAAACGACCAGTGAAATTCACCATTAGCCAGTGCAGTACGACCGCTAGCCTAGAGGCTTTGCCTCACGCAGTGGTGATGCATGACTGCACGCCGGTACGATGGTCATCCAGATCGAAACGGGCAGGGGTAAGGTTTGAAGCCAGGTTCCCTGGGTTTTGAAACGCGATCTTTCATACCACGTGCTCCGAGCTGCGTGTTTTCGGTAAATACCGATAAACTCCAACAAACAATCCTCGAACCGGTTTTATGAAAGTCGTGGAAAACCGAAAGAAAAACAGATTAAAGCTTTCCTTTAATAAAAAAAGAAAAGAAAAACCAAGTTCTTGATAGGTAGAAATCATTATACTATACAACATTAGTGTTTGTAGACCACGAATACAACATTAATTGAAGTGCCCGCAAGGCTCCTTCATTCTTGTGTAGAACCAGACCCCTTACCTATTTTTCTTTCTTAACGGTTCTCGGACGTTTTCCACGATTTTCTCTTATTGGTACCGGGGCAAACGTCACGTTCTCCTTAGGATTGAGAAACCCGAGGACATTTTTTTTTCCATTGTTTTTTTCAACATAAACCGCGCTAAACGCTGAACATTTGTCCAACGTCGAAAATCGGTCCCGAAAAACACCGAATCCAAACAAACCCTCGTTCGCCCGGACGGAGTGTGGGCAGTGGACGCATGCGCTCAAACCAGATCCAAGAGAACTGAAGCGTCTGAGCATGCGCAATGCCGACAGCAGCAGGACCGCAGTGACACGACGTAAGAGAAGTGAGTCGCTCCATAACCAAGATGCGTTTCGCTTTCATCTTGAACAGGTTAGCGAAAGTAACCTACGGTTTAAAGAACCGCACGAAACGAGCCTATATCATGATCACACTCTTGCCTCCTGATAAGGTTCTTGGGTGGTCTCAGGGGCTTATGCTTCAATCCGATTGGCTGGGGAACTATGATAAAATGTCCAGGACTTTGCCACGCCATGGTTCCTCGTTGACGGCGAAAAACAAGAAATTGGCAGCGACCTTCGCCTTCAAAGTCTTATATAATGCACGAAATTCGTTATATGGAATTTGAAAGGAAATCGGTTTCTCACGTGATGTATATTTTTGCGTTAACTTTAGTGGGGATGCTGAATGGCTGTATAGGTCACGTGACGTCAGGTAAAGTGATGTCATGTCACGTGACGTCATTTCACGTGATGGCGATTTCACTTGGTCTACAAGACACGAGAATAATGCATGCATAATCAAAGTCAAAGTTTATTATGACAACCGTCAAGGAATACAGTTGTCATGGGGGCCGCCACAAAAGGCATCGACATGCCTGACAACCCAACAGCACGTCCGTCCCCCTTCCCCTCCCCTCACAGCGAGGCCATCCAGCATGCCCAATCAAAATGAATGTCTGACAGAGGACGAAAAAAACTTAATCATGGCATATCAAAAATAAATACCGATAAGCAGTAAAAATTAAAAAAAACGCTGTATACAAAGACAAAAACCAAGGAAATAAATCCAGATTGTCCCCCACGCCGTTACAAAAAACAAGGACGGACGTTAATTGTTTCAAGGCACGCACAAACACGATGAACAATGAGGGCACACGCAACAGCACACTAGAGCCAGTCAGCCATGCCTACAAAAAAGAAATCTTTAAAGGGATGCTGAACCGAAATTTAGATTTCCCAAAATACGGTAGGAGGAGTGTTCAACGGGGCGCTGCAAATCCCAAAACGTCACTCCTAAAGCTGATATCTCGAACGGATGGCCGTATTTTTGTAAAATGAGGATGCGATTGGTGAGAATCGCGACGTCGCGTCTCCTGCAGGATTGTTGAGGAAGAGGGGAAACGGCCTTGCATCCTTCCCTTTTCGCGACCTCGCGGAGTCAAAGCGAGAAGAGGAGAAGCGAAAATCGGCGACGTCACGGAGCTTTTTTGGCGTTGTTCAGCAGCGCTCTTCTTTCACTAAAATATGACCATCCGTTGGAGATATCGCTTTGTGAGTGATGCTTCCGAATTCGTACCGCCCCGCCTAGCACTTCCGAGTTGTTTTTCTGAAATCAAAATTTGGGTTCGGCATACCTTTAAGCCTGCAAATAAATGCTGCACAAATAAACAGCACCCGCGCCCGAAAAAAAAACAAAAAACAGTTGTTACTTTTGAGGTGACGATAGATACATATACTTATGTATTTTTTCTTAAAGCTTGCACAGACATACCTCTCTGATTAATGGTCACGACATCAGGGTGGTCATTTAGAACTACGGGTATTTGATATTCTAATTTCGTATGCCATAGTTGTTGCGTATTTTTTGCTTTCGTAGCTCGTGTGGTCGAAAATTGTACGGATTATATTTCCGAAGATACTCACTGAAAAAGTCAGTTGGTTGTAATTTGACCTGATTATGGGTTATTAAAGACTACTTGCTCTTTATATAAAGTTTATTAGTTAACGTGCTGTGCTTTCTAAAGAGCGAAGCAGAGTGAGTCCGGTATGGGGCATTTTGGACAAAGTGCAAGGTCTTTTTCTGGAGTATGTGCAGGGTTTCTATACTTATCTTTATTCTGGTCTCCTATACAAGAAGACTGTATTCAAGACGTGAATTGACTAAGGTATAATATAGCTGTTTTTGCCCCTAGTGAGGAAGTATGTTTTTAAGTCTGTTGACAATCCCGACAGATCGTGAGATTTCCGTTACTATTGCTCACATGTAAATACCAATTTAAAGTTTCATAAAACAGAGCACCCAGGAACTTACGTAATAAAACACGTTCGATGATTTCGCTGAAAGGGAATTTGAATTTTCTGGTGAATACATTTTAAGCACGTGAAACGCTTGAAAACTATTCGATCAATATCTCCTGCCAAGGGATGGACTGGAATTTATTGCCGAAGATTTTCTGTCGCCCCAGGCATAGTACAAATGTCATTCATTCACGCTAACCAAAATATTAAGGATTTTGCACGGAGGCTACTGTTCAGGTGTGTTGTTTATTTCCAACATATTTAAAATCTGGAAACCCAAACAGTATTTCCTGGGCTCTTCAGGTTTCTACGAACATTAAATGGGAATAAATGTCACCATATCTATACCTAGTAACTAATCTGCATTTGAATATCTTTTTAATTAGTTTATGTTTGGGTTGCGTTGTAGACTTGAGTTTCAGAGTAGTCATTAGCAAACCTACACCAATTCATAAAATCTTGGAAGAGATAATATGCTTTTGAGATATTGATCGATTAGTTTTCCAGTATTTCCCTGCTGAATTTAAAACTAAATGAAGACAAAGCGTTTGAAGTCTGGAGGCAAAGAAAAGTGGCGTTATCGTTCAATGCAATTTGTCATTATCTCTGAAGAG